>PVKA01039741.1:0-19246 GCA_004027165.1 Ctenomys sociabilis
TCAAATACAAAGAAGGCCACCATATTGGTCAGGGGAAAAATTCAAGAGCAAGAGGTAACACTTATAAATATCTATGCACCAAACACAGGAGCACCCAACTATGTAAGACAAATCTTAATGGCCATGAAAAACTTAATGTTTAAGAACACAATCTTAACAGGAGACCTTAACACCTCCTTATCTCAAAAAGATAGATCAACCAGACAAAAATTAGCAAGGAAGTAGCAGAATTGAACCAGAGTTTGGAACAAATGGACCTTGTGGACATATACAGAGTGTTCCACCCAACCACAGCTGAATATACATTTTTTTTCAGCTGCACATGGGTCATTTTCCAAAATAGACCACATACTAGTCCAGAGGTCATGCTTAAGTGTATGCAAGAAAAAAAAATTATCCCATGCATATTATCAGACTACAGTGCAATGAAACTAAATGACAAAAGAAATGAGAAAAACCCACTAAATTAATGGAAGTTAAACAATACCATACTCAGAATCAATAGGTCACAAATGAAATTAAACAAGAAATTCAATAATATCTACACTTCAATGAAAATTCAAGCACAACTTACTGGAATTTATGGGATGCGATGAAAACAGTTCTCAGAGGGAAAAATCATAGCTATGAACTCACACACTGAAAACAGAACAGGAACAAATCAACACCCTCATGTTGCACCTCTGACATCTAGAAAAAGAACAGGAAACGAAACCCACAGCACAAAGATTGAAAGAAATCATAAAGATTAGAGCAGAAATTAATTCAATTGAGATGTAGAAAACAGTTCAAAGAATCCACAAATCAAAAAGTTTGTTCTTTGAAAGACTAAATGAAGTAGAGAAGGCTCTAGCCAACCTCATCAAAAAGAGGAAAGAAAAAAATTCAAATACAAGCAATAAGAAATGAAAAGGGTGAAATCACCACAGACCCAATGGAAATTCAGAAGATTATTAATAGTTACTTCAAGAATGAATTTCACAGATGAAATGGACAGATTCCTCGAAAGGTACAAATTACTAAAACTGAAACAAGAAGATATAGCAACTCTCAATAAGCCAATAACAGTCAATGAAATATGAAATGTAATAAAAAGCCTGCAGACAGAAAAGTTTTGGTCCTGATGGATTCACAGCTGAACTCTACAAGAAATTTATAGAAGATATAATCCCTACACTCCTCAAACTCTTCAAAGAAATTGAAAAGGAAACTGTCCTCCCAAAATCATTTCTGGAGGCAAGTATTATACTGATTCCCAAACCAGGGAAAGACACAACTAAAAATGAGAACTATAGGCCAATCTCCTTCATGATCATAGACACAAAAATCCTCAATAAAATCCTATTAAACAGAATACAGCAAATCATCAAGAAGATCATGCACCATGACCAGGTAGGATTCATCCCAGAGATGCAAGGATGGTTCAACATTGAAAAATCTATAAGTGTAATACACTATATTAATGGACTGAAATCTAAAAACCACATGATCATCTCAATTGTTGCAGAAAAAGCTTTTGACAAAGTCCAACACTCATTCATGTTTAAAACTCTACAGAAAATTGGAATAGATCGACTCTATCTTAACTTGATAGGAGCCATCTATGACAACCCAAAAGCTAATACAATACTGACTGGGGAAAAACTAAAATTTTTACTGTTAAATCAGGTACAAGACAAGGACGTCCTCTATCACCCCTCCTATTCAATGTAGTTTTGGAATCATTAAGAACAGCTATTAGAAAAGAGGGAGAAATAAAAGGAATAAGAATAGATAAAGAAGAAGTTAAGTTATCACTCTTTGCAGGTGATATGATACTTTACTTGGAAGACCACAAAAATTCCACCAATAAACTAGTAGAACTGATAGGGAAATTCAGAAGCATAGAAGGATACAAAGTCAATATTCAAAAGTCAATAGCATTCCTCGATACAGATAACAAACACATTGAGAGGGAAAATGTAGAAATAGTACCTTTTACAATAGCATCGCAGAAAATGAAATACCTTGGGATTCACTTAACCAAGGAAGTCAAAGATCTTTTCACAGAAAATTACAGCACCCTAAGAAAAGAGATTATAGAGGATTTCAGAAAATGGAAAGATATTCCATGCTCCTGGATAGGAAGAGCCAACATCATGAAGATGGCCATACTCCCAAAATTGCTGTACACTTTTAATGTAATTTCTATCAAACTGCCAACAACATACCCCCCAGACCTATAGAAATCATTCCTAAAATTTACTTGAAACCAAAAAAACTTAGAATAGCAAAGGCAATTCTGTCCAACAAAGACAAGGCAGGACACTGAAGTTATACTACAAAGCCACTGTGATAAAATCAACATGGCATTGGCTTTGAAATAGGCCTGGAGATCAATGGAATAGATTAGAAGTTGCAGAGGCATCTACGAACATGCTCAGCCATCTGATATTTGGCAAAGGGGCCATGCACACTTACTGGAAGAAAGATAGCCTCTTCAACAAATGGTGCTGGAAAAACTGACTTTCTACATGCCAAAAACTAAAACTTGAAATGAGTCTATCCTCATGCACTAAGATAAAGTCAAATGGATTAAAGGTCTAAACATTAAAACAAAAAGACCCAATCTCTGGAAGAGAGAGTAGGAGGAACTCTTGAAGACACATGGGTAGGCAAAGTGTTCATGAACATACATGTATTTGCACAGGATACACTTGAAAGAATCAATAACTGGGATCACCCTTCTTGAGGAGTTTCTGCATGTCAAAAGAAACTGTCACAAAAGTGAAAAGACAACCTACAAATTTTGAAAAAATCCCAACTAATAAGCAATCAAAGGTCTGCTGTCTAGAATATATAAAGAGCTAAGATATAACAGGGCCCTCAGATTTAAAGACCCAATCCAGATATGGGCATCTGAGATGAGTACACACTTCTCAGATAATGAAATTAAAGAAGAGGATAAATATATGAAAAAATACTCCACATCATTAGTCATCCATGAAATGCAAATTAAAACAACACTGAGATACCATCTCACTCCAGAAACAATGGCTATCATAAGGAATCAACCCACAACAAATGTTGGAGATGCTGTGGGGAAAAGGGAACTCTTCTCCACTGCTGGTGGGAATGTAGACTGGTACAACCATTTTGGAGATCAGTGTGGAGACTCCTCAAAAGTAGGACTAGAAATCCCATTCAATCCATCTATCCCCCTACTGGGAATTTTCCCAGAGGAACTGAAAACATCATATCATAGTGATATATGTGTGCCTATATTTATAGCAGCACAATTTGTGATAGCAAAATCTTGGAAACAACCAAGATGTCCATCATATTAGGAATGGTTGAAAAAGATGTGGTATTTCCATATAATGGAGTATTACTCAGCTATAAAGAATGATAAACTTGAAGCACTTATATTGAAGTGGATGCCACTTGAACATATATTCATGAGTGAAATAAACCAGACACACATGTGCAAATATCATGTAGTCTCTCTACTGTAAGACGCCAAAAGAAGAAATACAAATAGAAATGTACAATAATAACTACAAAGAATTGAATCAGATCGTTAGGGCAAACTGAATGGCATATGCTGCAGGGTTTCTTCTGGATGGTTAACAACCTATTTTCACAGATCAAACATTGCAGAAATAGAAGGGCCAAAAGGTCAGCCAACATTTTGGCCCTAGCCTTTCAAGGTCAATGAAGACTCAGGACATAGGAGAACCTGTACTGTAACATCATGGAACTCAGTTGTGCCCCAAATTTTCTGATCAAGGAGATTATGAGGCACAGAGGAAGGCAATCGATGATCTATAGTGTGTGTGGGGAGAGTCACATGGAGAGAAAACTTTCTCTCAGGCTCTCACAGAGAGCAAACTGGTCAAGCAATGGCTGTGACTCATCCACATGGATGACACAGACAAAGGATCTACTGAGTGAGGTACGGGATCACAGGATCAGCCCTGAGTGGACTTGATTGACCTCATCAGACACAAAAGCTACATTTTTGTTATATAGGGCTTGCTTTGTCTCAGTCTTAACCATCTAGCAGAAAAGTATAAAAATGAGGTATATAATGCGGGGCCATAATAATAAGTTGAGCTGTAAATGGCTATAGTCAACAACTTCTTCAGATAACTCAATATTATTGTGGATTGTTGGACTGTGTTTGATTGTGTCGCCAAGTTCAGGCATCTATAATGGTTGAATGACAGTGGAGTGTCCATCTTTGACAGGTCTAGAAGACAAAAGGGAGATACAAAGGAAGAACCATGATGTGTTTGTATAAAGAGTACCATTAGGATAAATATGCAGTACGTCTGCATAATTCTATGAGAAGCAAGATTTGCACTAATAGAAGTTGGACAAGATATTATGTCGGCTTCTAGTACTATAGACAACCACTAGGAAAATAACAAGGTAGAAAGAATTAAGTATTGAAACTGTGCTATAATTGAGCTTTAAATTTTAAGTTAAGTATACAGCTACATTCTCTTAATTAATTGATTAGAGACATCTGCTCTAATAGCATCTGTAAGAAGAATATCATGTATGCATCTTGTACGACAACAAACTGTTATGAAATCAACTTGCAATGTAGTAATTATTCATTTTGTCCATTTAATTTGATTTGAAACTGTCTCATTGCTATTTGTTCTTCAATAAAAAATAAATAAATAAAAGAAAAATTTCAATATAGACATACATTCATTATATAAATGCCTTTTGATGTAACGTTTAAAGTTGTGAGTGTCAATAAAAGTGCTTATCAATGTTTGTACATACCAGTCTGATTTATTGCATTTATGAGTATGGTCTCTAGTTGCATTCATTTACTTATAAGAGCTTTGAGTTTTTTAGTTTGTTTGTTTATTTATTTATTGGCACTTCGGATCAAACTCAGGACCTTACACTTGCCAGGCAGGCATTTATGCTGCTGAAGTATCTCCTGAGCCCAAGTTTATCTTTTTTTTATAGCTGAGTAATACTCTTTGAACTCTACCTTTTTTTTTTTTTTTTTTTTTTTTTTTTTTTTTTTTTTTTTTTTTTTTTTTGTATTTTAGGGAAGGGTCTACAGGGTGTTCAGGGTCTCATTACTAGATTGGATTCCTAGTGAATCCTGGGCCTGTTTACAGCTTCCCAAGAGCTGAGATTATAGGTGTGCACCACCATGCCCAGCCTATAGCTGAGTAATACTCTATTGTATAAAAATTTACATCTTGTTTATCCATTCCTACTGATATAGGGGAACGAAACTCTCAATTTGAAAGATACCTGGGCCAAGTTTGTGGTCTCTAAAACTGAAGAATGTATTTTAGGAACAACGGAGGGTATGAGCAAAATGTATTCATTGGCAGAAAAAAAGTTCCTACCTGAGAGAGGGACAGAAGCAGGGCCTGTGTGGGTTGTCTACGAAGCTGTTAGAATAAAACATGTGGTGAGGCAGGCCTAAGGCAGAGAATATGGGAACTTACTTAGGTTGTCATGAGGTGGGACAAACTATGGTCAGCCAGTAATATTACAAGCACCACTGCTCAGGTAAAATTGATTAAATTTAGGACCAAATGGGAAAGCAAGTCACATAGCAAGTGGGCATGAATACAGAACAGGAGCTTTTCCTGAAGGGGATGAGTCTGTGACTCTCTCTGGCTTCCAGGTAATTGATGTCTATTCTATTTAGAATAGAATTACCCTGATGCCCATTACTCAGGAAATATGTGACTGTGCTTGTTTACTTTTTTGTCCTGAGGTCTGGCCCAAAGCAGGGTCTGTCTTTCCCAAAGCTGCAAAGTCATTTTGTCTTCCATACTGTCTCCTAGGGGGCCTATCCCTGTCTGAGTGCCTATAATATACTATTTCTATCTGATTCAGTTGCCTATCATTTTGTTTTCTGAAACTTTATATCATTTCTGTTTTTTTATTATTATTATTAAATTCAATAAAAATATTTCTCATTGTCAGTGGTTATATAATATTCTATTGAATGGCTGATCACTGTGTCAACTGGGGGTCTTACATCCACCTATTTTCCTTGGCATGTTGTCCCCTCCATCTCCGAACCAGATGGTGAGACAAGTCCTTCTCATATAGTCAATCTGTTGGACCTCTGTATGCCTAGATCTGCTTGCTGTCATCTTTAAAGTCTTTCTTCAGGAGAGCCAACTAAAAATTCCTTCTTATTTTGACAGATGAATATTCTGGGGGTTAGGGAGAAGGCTCAATGGAATAAGTGCTTCTGTGGCAAGCGAAAGGGCCTGAGTTCAATCCCTAGTTTTGCCATAAAAGAGAATATTCTGAAAACATTCTCTCAGGCTTTCACAGAGAGCAAATTGGACAAGCAATGGCCATGACTCATCCACATGGCTAACACTGACAAAGGATCTACAAACTGCAGTACAAGGTTTCAGGCTAAATTCTGAGGGGAATTGACTGACTTTATCAGATACAAAAGTTACAATTCTTGTTACATAGATCTTGCTTTATCTTGGTCTTAACCATCCAGCAGAAAAGTATAAAAACAAGGTAAAAAAGTAAAGCCATATTAGTATGCTGAGTTATAAAAGGCTCAAGTCAGCAACTTCTGACATTGCCAGTTCTATGGATAACTCACTACTATTATGAACTCCTGGACTATACTGGATTATTTTGCTGAATTCACACACCTACGATATTTAAATGGTAATGGAATACCCATTGCTGACAAAACTAAACAAAAAAGGGTATGCAAAATTTGTATCTGTATATACAAAATAGTTAGGATCAATATTCAGATACTTTGCCTTAATTCAGTGAGAAGAAAGATTTGTACCAATTGTGTTTAGACAGGATATCATGTCTGTGTCTTGTACTATGAATAACTACTATGAAAACAACAATATGCAATATATTAATTATTGTAACTGCCCTACTGACTTGTTTTGAAACTGTCTCATTGCTATTTGTCTCTCAATAAAATTAATAAAAAATATTCTCAATATTTTGCTCCTCTTAATATCCTTAGAGCATAAAGAGAAAAGAGTATGATAATCATTTGCACCCTAGCATGCAATGGTAAGCACATGGCCTTGGTGAGACTCAGAGAATAAAGGACCCTGCTAATTGTGTTTAATGTTGAGAGTAAAAGCTGGCATCCTGTCGTCAAGGGAACAAACATATTTCCTCTCACAAAGACTGCTGATGCAGTGGAGGATACAGATGGGTATGTAGGATCTGTCTGCTGAGGGAGACACATGGTTGCAAAATATTTCAGGGGATATGAGGAGTATGGAAAGTGTGACACACACAAACCCTTTGAGAAGACGAATGTGTCTTTGTTGACTTCAGTGTCCTCAGTGCCTAGAGAATGTCTGGGATATTGAGGTGCAAAGTCAATATTTATTCACTGAACTGGGAAAATATATGGAGGCAGTACAAGGGAACATTGTTGGTCGTCAGCTTTCCTAGAGCACAGGTGAGACAGGGGCACTGATCACTGAGTCTGAAGTACAAGCAGATCAGCAGCGGAGGGCACAGATCCTTTGAAAAGGAAACCCCTAGAGGCAATGATGCAGGTGTGAAAGCTTCTTTGGGGTGTTTCTGTGGCCAGGATGTAATCCCCCATGTGTGGGCAGCCACCGTCTCCTGTTGCTGTGGTGGTACTTTCCATTTAAACTGGTAACCTAATAAAACAGATTATCTTCCATTATATAGGTAGCTTCATCCAATCACCTGAATGCTTACTGATAAAAAGGCTGCATTGGCCCTAGGAAGAAGAAATTTTGCCTTTGTACTTGAACTACAATAACAATGTTTCCCTGGAGTTTTAATATTTTCATTGGGTTTATAATTTCCCTGGGTTTTCTTTCTACCCTGCAAATATCAGAATTGCTAGTTCACACGAATATACAAAGCAATTCTTTAAGACAAAATAAATGTTTCTCTTTCTCTCTCTTTTCCCTGATTAATAAGTGCACAACCAGATCCCCTAGGCATCCTAGAGAATTACTTTCCTCTGAGAAGAAAGAATGAGATCAGGGAGTAGATTTAAGAGGCCAGAGTCCCACAGTGGTGATAGTAGTAGAATGAGCAAGTACACATTTTAAAACATTGGACATTTATTTATTGAGCACTTGCTATTTATCAAGCTTTAATGCATACAAGTCCATTAAAAGTAATATATTCTTCTGATTTAAAAAATTCTCCTTTTTCATGATGGACATAATGCTCAGTGGTAGAGTTCTTGCTTAGCATGTGCACAGCTCAAGTTTGATAACTAACACTGTAAGAAAAAAAAAATCTCTCCATTCCTTCTTTTTTTAAAGTTGTAACCATCAGGGTTGGGAAGATATCTCAGAGGCACAAGCACGTAACTGGCAAGGTCACAGGTTCATTCTCTGGGCCCACATGCTGTGCTTGGCACTGGAACCCAGTGTACTATTGTAATTCCAGCACTCAGGAGGTTGACACAGGAGAATCACAGTGAATTTGAGACCAGCCTGGGGGCAACAAAAGTGAGTACAAGGCCAGCCTGAACTGCATGGTGAGACTCTGTCTCAACAACAACAACAACAAAAAAAAATCATTGGGGGAAGGTTGACATCTGGTCCCTGGTTTATCAACAAACACAATGGATTTCTCTGTAGTACATGCAGTGGTGAAGAGATAAGGAGACTCTAAAGTAAAAGAAAGGTCCACAAAGGCCAGAATAAATATAGACCTGGACAGTGGCTTCATTAAGTTAAAAAATATTTACATGAGAGGCCCTGGTGGGCAAGCTAGCATAAACAGTCACATTGTACTCACTGATCATATCTTTAGAATGGTATAATTTCATTGCCATGAAGACTGTTTTAATTTCATGCCAAGGAAGGCAGTCACTTCCCATCATATAATAATTGGCCTCAGAGTCCTGCCTTATTCTGCTGGTTGAAGCTTATGGTGGAATTCAAGTGTAGAGATTGTGTAGTAGACTTAGGATGAATTAGTCAGGAATGTTAGGAGGTGAGGCATGGGCTAAAGCTATTGCTATGAACTAAATGTTGTTCTCCACCCCAAAGTCATATGCTGAAAGTCCATTATTTGATATGTTTAAAGAGTTGTTATGAGAGCCTAATACCTGAATTGATGTTATTAGAAGCTACCAGCTTGGGAGGTACCCTTGGGAGGTCATTAAGGAATGAAAGTAGAACTCTTATGAATGAGACTGGAAGTTATTTTCACTTGAACCTAGCTGTCCCACCAAAGGCCATGTGTTCTTGTTTGTGTCTAGGTGTCACCCCAAAGCCTCTGCAGTCACAGGGTCAGTTTCTGGAGTTTGTGATTAATGAAGGATCCAATGCTGGAATTGTGGGTATGTTTTCATTGGGTTTATAATTATATTCATAATTCATTGGGTTTATGGCATTGAAACTCCAGGGAAACATTGCTATTGTAGTTCAAGTACAAAGGCTACACCCACCTTGGGCCAGATAGCTTGAATACAGTAGAAGGAGTGGGGATAGGCTTGCTTGCTGCCACAGCCACTGCTGTTCTCTTTGCTCTCTGCTCTTTGCCTCCACCATGAACACCTGCCCTCTGCCATATGCCACTCTGCCTCAGAGCCAGCTAAGTATGGACTGAACCCTCCACTAACTATGAACTAAATAAACCTTTCCTTCCTTGATTCTAGGTGTTGTGCATTTTGTCCCAGCAATGAGAGAAAAGTAATGGAGACACCATGCATTAAAGTCTTCATTTCTAACTGATGACACTATTTTCAGGTGGTGGAACCTTTAGGAGGTGAGGCCTAGTAGGAGGAGCTTAGGTGACTAAGGTCACACCCCTGACATGGGTGCTGGAACCCTGCCCCGTTCTCTTTCTCTCTTTGCTTCCTTGTTGCCATGAAGTAAGTAGCTGTGCCTCCCCTGACACATCCTGCCATGATGTCCTCCTTCACCTGGGGCCTAGAAGATGGGGCCAACTGTCCATGAAATGAAATCCTTGAAACTGTGAATTAAACTAAATCTTCTCTCTCTCTCTCTCTCTCTCTCTCTCTCTCTCTCTCTCTCTCTCTCTCTCTCTCTCTCTCTCTCTTTCTTCTTGGCTGAACTAGGGATTGAACTCAGGCCTTTGCATTTGCCAGGGAAGCACTTATTCCACTGAGCAATTTCCCCAGTCCCTCTTTTCTCTTTTTAATTTGCGTTTTCTCAGTCGTTTTTTACAGAGTGACAGAAAGTGGGCTAACAGAAAATTGGTACTGAGATTGGAATCACTTATTGGACTACATCAAATGACATGGTTCAGAAACTTCTGGAATTGACCTGTGGGAAGAGTTTGGAAAAGTTCAAACAGACTAAAGAAAGCTTAGGACATTTTGTTATAGAACCAGGGATTGAACTTGGGACTTTGCATTTGCCAGGGAGGTGCTTATGCTGCTGATCTATCTCCCAGGTCCCTGCTTAGGACATTTTGAGTGAAGCTTGATGGCAATAACATAAAAAAATTCTCCAGCATAAACTTAACATAGAAGTGCAGGATTTGCACATGCAAAACTGCCAAACATTATTGAAAGAAATTAGCAAGACTAATACTAGAAGCAAGCACTCAGGCATCCTTGAATTGAAAATTAGTATTAAGCAACAGTGCCTCCCAATTCAATGCACACATTCAACAAAACCCCTGTCTAAATACAACCAGTTCTTTCCACAAAAATTGACAAGCTAATTTTGAAATATGTGTATAAATTCGAGGGAATCCAAATAGCCAGAGCAACACTGAAAAAGAACAGAGTTGGTGAACTAACGCATCCTAATCTTAAGCTTATTATAAAGCTACAGTAATGAAGCATAAATTTAGACATATAGGTCAGTGGAACAGAATTAGGCATCCCAAAATAAACTATGCTCATTTCAGCAGCACATACACTAAACTATATAATAAATTCACAGTCAGTTGCTATGCATGAAGGAGGCTGTGACGGTTAATTTTGATCTTCAACTTGATTGGCTTATAAAATGACATCAGTAATGCACTCTTCTGGGTGTGTCTGGGTAGGTCATAGAGGTGTGACTGAATTCAGCCTCTAGCCCCTCCTTCCCCAGGGCTCTTTCTGTGTCTCTGCTTTCTGACGTCATGAGTCAAGCAGCTACCTTCCCATGACTTTCTGTTTTGATGTTTATGCTTCGGGACTGCAACCTCCGAAACTATGACTCAAGTAAACCTTTTTCTCCTTTCTATTGTGTCTTGTATTTTGTTCTAACAGTGGAAGAACTCACTGATAGAGAAAATAATTATAGGAACTGAGATGTTGCTGTGACTACACCTCATCACGTGGTTCAGAAGCCTTCAGAGTTAAGGTAGGAGATTGAAAAGCTTTGGAGATGCGTAATACAGAAGCCATAGACTGTTGCTCAGAAGATCAGAATGCTAACAGGAATACAGAGAATGAGGACTGTACTCATGATATTTCTCATATTAATGAGGTCCTTATGGAGACTTGAGCTAGAAATCATGTGAGACACATTCTGACAAAAAAAAAAAAAAAAAATAACCATCTCCAGTTTGTCCAAATTCTAAAATTTTATATTAGGCTAAGTTTAAGGATGATGGACTAATTGACCTGACAAAGGAAGCTTTGAGGCAGCCCAGCATTCAAGTTGTGACACAGATACTCCTGTCTGCTTTTATTAGATTTATATTGAGAATCAGAGTAAAAATATGGGTGAAACTTATAGTATGACCCCTCCACAAGCTTATAAAGTTTCAACCAAGGAGGCTATTATTGCTAAAGAGTTTAGTACTATTAAAAAGAATCCAAGTACTTTGTACTAGGGCAATAGTAAAGATGCCTAAGGTATCTCAGACATTACAGGCTCAGGTGACTCTGTGGTGCAAGGGATAGTGCATTGGATTTTAAGAAATCACAGGCTTAAAGGTGTAAAAGTATAAGCTAGTTTCAAAGATTCCTTGAAGAAGTGACCCCTAAGTATGTGCTTCACACAATGCTGCCTAAGGAAGTGTTTCTAAAAGATTTGTTTCCCAGTGTTTAGCTGTGCTGGCACTCAGAGCTCATTACAAGCATGGTCCAAGGGACTCTGAGTACTATTCAACCCTATGCAGACCTCAATGTTGCTTGCATGATACCGGTTTTGTAGGCATGTATGTCCCAAGAGTTGTGATGGTGATGAAGGTTCCCATCAAGATTTCAAAATAATTCCAGCACGTCAGGAAGTATGTAGCAATACTGGACCCCTTGCAAGCATCTGTTGAAAAAGGGTGCAGGAGACAATGAAAAGGAAGATGAAGCCTCAGTGGAGATCCCCAGAATCTAGAGATGCCAGGAATATGGAGGTTTGGTTAGGGAAGCCACAGACAGCAAGCAGGGCCAGCCCAAGAAAGTGGCTATGTAGGCTGCAGCCAGTAAGCCTGCAGGTCAGGCTGTCTGGCCCTTGACTTACGTTTCAATGCCATCCTATGGATGCTGGGTTTTAGTCCTGATTTGCTCCAACCCTCCTTACTATTCTCCTATACCTCCCCTTTGGAATGGGAATGTTGACCCCAATGGCATCGTATCTTGGAAGGATGTAGTTTGCTTCTTTATTTTTATAGGGTCTCATAGCTCAGAGTTTCAGAGAAGACTTCAGACTTGGAGTCTGGTGCAGTGTTAGAGCTCCTGACAGTTGTTGGGCTCTTAGAGATGGACAAAATGCATTTGGACAAGCCTGAGCCTTTGGGCCAGGGACAGAATGTTATCCTCTGAATCTTACATGTGCCCTCCAGGCTATGTGTTGAAGTCTTGGTCCCTAAGTTATAGTACAGTTGGAAGGTGGTGAAAACATCAGGAGGTGGGGTCTAATGGAAGAATGTTAGGTCACTGCAGCATCCCCTTGAGAGGATGCTGTGTGTTCATCTGCCTGCCTGCCTGTCTGCCTGCCTCCCTGCTGTCTATCTCTCCTTTGTCTCTTTTCTGGCTAGGCTTCTCATATTTTCTGCCGTGACATTCTCCCCTGAAACAGGCTCCAAACAAGAGCATCATTCACACAGTGGCTCTGTAAAAGAGATCCCTAAGAGGTTTCTTGAGCCTTTTATCATATGGGGATATAAAGAGAAAAGTCTGTTTATGAAATAGAAGAAGGATTACACAGACATTGATTCTTCTGGCACCTTGATTCCTTAGATACTAGAGTATAAAAAGTAAATAATTATTACTTAAGCCAGCCAGGCCTTGGGGTTTGTTCTAGTAGGCCCAACAAACTAAAAATGTGGTTATTAGTGTGGGCTCCTTATAGTGAAACTTGCATGACAATTGCATTTTTCTCACTGCTCTCTTAGGTCGAGTTCTACTTTTCACCCTTCACTCTTCATGTGGCTCTGAATCTTTGCTCTTCCTCTCATCCATAAGACTGTGGATGAGAAGTAGTATAATTTTGGTCAGTTTGTATTTTCAATGCCTGAGTTTCCATTATTGAGGAAATCTCACTGGATACTTCTGTGGCTATCTTGCTAAAGACACAACCCTTCATTTATTTGTTCGGTCACTTAAAATAGAACCAGTAAAATTTGGCTTTGTACTGAGCAGAATTTAGATTATAAGACACAGAATATTGCTAGTTCCTGACTCACAGTAATAAAAGGAGAGGGAGAGAGAGAAAGAGAGACAGAGACAGAGACAGACAGAGGGTGTGTGTGTGAGAGAGACAGACAGATAGAGAGAGACAGAGAAGAGAGGGAGCAGAAGAGGAGGAGGAAGAAGAGGAGAAGGAGAAGAAGAAGGAAGAGAAGGTGAAGGAGGAAAAAGAGAAGGAGATGAAGAAGAAGAAGAAGAAGAAGAAGAAGAAGAAGAAGAAGAAGAAGAGAACATATTAACATCATAACATTATTATGAATACAACTGTGTGATCAGACAGGGAAAGAAAGTGAATTGTGGTCATCTTCCAACCAAAAGAGGATGAAAAAAGACTCCTCAGTATGCCTCATAGGGTCTCTTCTCATGATTACTGGTCAAAATAAGTATAGCAGTTAGGTGGATCACATGAACACAGCATATTAGGCAATTCTGCAACCTGACACATTATCTAAGCTTCTGAACTGCACAAACTCCTAGAGATAGAGAAAGAAGAAAACATCAGGTTTGCTTGCCTAATGAGGTTTCCACCTTCTCCTTTCTCCAGTATGTACTGAGAGCCAGCAAAGCCTGTTTTTTTTTTTTTTTTAAATGTATTTAGTACAGAGTCTACAGGGTTTAATACACAGATCAAACTCATAGAGATCCTCCTATTTTCAGCCTCCCAAGTGCTGAGTTTACATGTGTGCACCCCCACACCCAGTCTCAGTCACTGTCTCAGTGCACTCCAGGGTTGGGGCCAGCACAGCATGCCTGGGGTTGAACCCCATCCCTGTGTCTGCCCAAGCAGGCGCTTTAGTCCACTGAGCTATCTGGTCAGACCTCAAGCCTCTCTTGATATCCCATCAGTTGTCTTGCTCTGTTTTTTGTCTATGCTGAAAGCTATCACATTCTGGTGAGAAATGACATTCTCTGGAACTTTCAAGTGCCTGCAGCTATACTTGAATAGCTACTTAGTGAGTCATGGAAACAAGGTATAGTTAGATGCACTGGTCTTGGCAGGGTACCATGCAGGAAAGTAGTTTAGCAGGCCTCCACCCTCTCTTGGCTCTTATTTCCTCTTCCTAACCTGCCTCCTTCTTTCTCTCTCTCTCTCTCTCTCCCAGTTCTTTGTTCTATTTCCCATTCTTTATCCCCAAAACCAGCAGTTTTTAGTTAATAAAAACTGAGAAACTCACACTGCCTAGTGCATTTCAGAGAAAGTGAACAAAGGTTAGGGGCAAGGTAGAGATGAGAATTGTGTCTGAAACAAAAGGAAGCATGAAATGATAGCCACAGAGGGGAAATAAGTATGAGAAAATAATCTGCCTGGAACATTCCAGAGGATTCATGGATATTGTTCAGGCTATTTTTCAAATCCACAGACATGCTATTGAGTGCACTGAACATTCATTCCTACAAGACAGGCCTGAAGCTCAGGGAGCCAAGCAGCCAAGAGGGTAAGGAGGCCTCTTACCTGGAAAGACTACTGATGTGCCTTACACAAGGCCTTTTCACTGGAAATATCCACTAACACTTGCATATTTAGAACGAGGAAAAAAGTGTTTACTTTGGTCTGCTTGAGGATCTGTGGGATGTAGGAAACTGAAGGATCCTTTGGCTTCCTTTTCAAACACGGTTGCCTCCTTGTTCTTGAACAAGGTTGGCCAACTGTACTATATGCTCCTGGCTCTAGTCTTCATCATTGCTATAAAGCTAGGTTTCCTAAATTCAGAGAAACTTACTGTAGCCATCAAAAATGTCCATTTAATAAAAGATGTTTTTGCTCAACTAATTAGGAAGAACATTAAATATTCTAAAATACTTGAAAGATACCTCTTTCTTGATATTCAGTTATAGAAGGAGGATCATGGGACATCAATTGGAAAAGTAAACTGTGAGGAGATGACAGAGACAAGACATTTAGTCCTCATAGCATGTAGGATAATGAATACCCTCAAGCATCATCTGTCCCTGTGAATAGATGACTGTATCTTGCATCCTAATTATTATATGACCATAATCACCTTTCCCCTCTGCTTGACTTAGGCTCACATGCTCATTCACAGTGACTCTAAGTCCTAGAGCCCATGACCTTTAGTATTGCTCTACATGATTCTCTAGCTCCTACCAATCCCAAAGTCAGTGATCCTGGGGGCTCCAGCATCATTATGTTATTTGCCTCACTAATCACTTGGCACTTTGAAAGAGCTGAGTATTTTCCCTTGAGAGCTTGTTTGGAGCATCTAGCAGGGGAGTCCAACTACTCATATACCCTTGACCGAGAAACGGTCCTCCTCTATTGGGGGGTGGTGGTCCTCTTCAACTGAGCATGCAGCTCCGGGAGGGATGCACATGGATCATTGAGAGGAAATGGCCTAACCAGACAGGTCAGCTGGATCAACCCTGGTGATCAATGAGGTGACAGATGTCACAGCCAGATTGCCCTCACATCCAGCTGAGTGTTTTTCAATGTGCCAAGTGAGTGTTTCTTAAGGTATGGTCTTTGGGAAATTGTTATGCCATGTTAGTAACGTGGTGACTGGTAGCTGGACAGAGGAAAATAGGTCAGTAGACATAAAGTTTGAAACTTTTGAGTGTAAGAATAAGTATTATTTCAGAATTGCCAGAAAATTCTTAAAAAGTGTTCATCTTTTTATAGAGAACTCAAAGTGTGCACTGCTCAGCTGACCTCTGCTCATGTCAGTTAGGGGTGTGGCTTGAGTCTGCTTGACAGCATGAACTAGTTATTGTCAGCATAAATTTTGCATTTCTTCCAGTTAATATTTGTCTTCATTATATCTCCAACTGAAAAAATAAATCAGGTGCTTTGATTGGTTTAGTAGAATATAAAAGTCATGATAAAAACTAATAAGTAAAATTATATAGTCCAAAGTAATATAAACAGAGGTAAACCAAAGCTCTCTTGCAAGTACTGTATATAAATACGTCTGCTCTGGGATAGCAAAGACCAGGAATGATAAATATCACAAGCAAACATAAAAGAAAGCCCAAAGATGACATATTATGATGCCTATCAGGCATTTCACTTCTTTGGTTTTTGTACTGTCTCATTCCCTTGTTCTTCCTTAATGTATTGTCTGTCACAAATTCATAAAATAATGATTTGAAACTCACAGAAGCTTTGCTTAATTTTCAATGAGAGCAGAATAGATTTTTTTTTTTGTAAACTAATACAATTTTTTTTTTCTGGAAAAAGTATAAAATCCTGCATTTCAGCATTAAATGCATGGAGCATGAAGTCTCTCATAGTCTGCTCCTGCACTGGAAAGGGGAAGTCCTTGATGGTCAAGTGATAATGAGCATGTCAAGTAATATGTTCCAGAACATATTATTGTGAAAGCTGTCAGAATCTAAACAGAAGCTCTTTTCTGGAGTCCTATTGAGAGAGAGAGAGAGAGAGAGAGAGAGAGAGAGAGAGAGAGAGAGATCACAAGGAAAAGATGTCATACTTATGCCTTATAACAAGATGCATCACAAAACCTAGGCTAGGCCCACAATCTTGCACAAAGACCATTATGGTCTTACGCAAAAAAAAAAAAAAAAAAAAAAAAAAAAATTGTACAAAGAATTGCACTCGAGACACAGCACAGCTTGGCCAGTGAGTGAGAGCTCCAGGCCCTCCACACTGGGGAGACTTTTCCCAGCAATACCCTTTCCCAGTGATCCCCAATCTCACCTGGGGCACCAGACCCAATGCAGCTTGGCCGAGGACCCACTCAGGCCCACCTACCTAGAGAGCCTGAGACAGGAGGGAAGACTGCGGCAACTCTCTGGATCCCTACCCCAAAGCCAGCCAAGATAGAGGAAATTTTCACTACTCGCTCTGCATCCTGGTTTGTGCTCACCTGACCAGGGAACCAACACGGGAACCACAGGAGCTGCAGCAAAAAGGAACTGAACAAAACACCTAGATCCAGGCCACGTATAGCTGGATAATCTCAAACTTAATAGACTGGAACCTGAATCTGATTACACACTAAGGTTATACCTACACCAAAGCTCTACACCAAAGGTCAAAGGTCAGTACTATACAAAATGACGAAGACAATGAGAACAATACAATTTTAGGCCTCAAGTCCACAAGTAAAGGCAGAGGACACTAGCTCAGCTGAAATGAATGAACAGATATGGAAGCAAATGAATAACAGCAGAAAGGTATAGAGGAACTCAGATGAGAACTAATTCGTGAAATAAAAAAAAATCTGAATACATAGCATCTGAAATAAAGAATCAAATCAAGAAACATATGAGGGAAAACCAATACTCACCAAGAACAAGTGCAGAGAACACTATTCCAGCTGAAACGTATGAATCAAAAGCATCTGAAGCAAAGAAACAACAGCAGAAAGGTAAAGAGAAACTCAAAGCAGAAATAATTTCTGAAATCAAAAAAGAATTCTTTGAAAACAAGAATTCTTTGAAAAAAAATTCTTTAAAATCATAGCATCTGAAACATGGAAACAAGTCTGGAAATACATAGAGGAAACCCAACTTGGCAGAAACTCTGCAGAAAAAGATTTAACAATTGCCTCTAAAGAGGACATGGATAAAAAAATAGAGGAGACAGATTCTGTGAATGAGCAATACAGAAAAGAAATAGTACACATGAAACAGAGTCAAAGAGATATAGAAGAACTAAAAATACCAATCAAAAATCTACAAAACCGTTTGAGTGAAAGCGAAGACAAAGTTTCAGATCTTGAAGACGCTGGTGCAGCTAGTGAAAAGGTGAGAAAGGATCTCTTAAAAACAATGAGAATGCAGGAAAAAATTATCATCACCTGCAAGATGAAGCCAGAATGAACAATGTGAGATTATTTGTCATAAATGAGAATAAAGGAGTCAATACAAATGACATAAAAAGAATCTGGGGAGAAATAATCACAGAAAACTTCCCTAATATGAGGAAACAATCCAACATTGAGGTAACCAAAGCATACAGAACACTACATAGCTTCAACTCTAGTAAAAACACACCAAGACATAAAATAGTCAAGATCCCAGAAATCCAACACAAGAATGATATACTGAAAGCTGCTAGAGAGAAGAAGCAGATCACATTCAAAGGAAAACCCATCAGAATTACAGCCAACTTCTCTACACAAACCATGAAGGCAAGGAGAGCATGGAGCAGAATGCTTCAAGTCCAATATGAAAAAAATTCCACCCCAGACTATTACACTGTTACCTGAAAAATTCTATTTCAAATTTGATGGAGAAGTGAAATACTTCCATGATGAAGAAAAACTAAAGAATTTTATGGTGATGAAGCCATCCCTACACAGGCTACTGAAAGAGGTTCTAGAGAGAGACCACACTGACCAGAACTCTATGAATGAGAATGGAAGGAACTCATTAAATAGGACAGACAATTGAACACAGGATACAAAGGAGTAACAACAGCAGGAAAATATCATGACAAACATATGTCAACACATTTCAATTATAACCATCAATGTAAATGGACTCAGTTCACCAAGTAAGAGAAATAGACTGGTGCAGTGGATCAGGAAACGAAATCCAACAATATGCTGTATACAAGAAACACACTTAACTGAAAAGAACATTCATAGTCTCAAAGTCAATGGATGAAAAACAATACTACCTGCCCCAGCACCTCAGAAAAAAGCAGGAGTAGCAATTCTGTTCTCAGACAGTCTCAACTTCAAA
>PVKA01039742.1:0-19271 GCA_004027165.1 Ctenomys sociabilis
TAAATAATTATTGAATTTTTGATATAATTTCACCTATAAAAAACATGTAAATATAATATCATGTATGCACCTTGTACAATACCAAAACGTTATGAAAACAGTTTGCTATGTATTAATTCATCGACTCTGTATGGTTAAGGTGTTTTGAAACTGTCTGATTGACATTTGTATTTTAATAAAATAAAAATAAATGGAAAAAAATTAAAAAAAAGAAAATTAAAAAAATAATAAATAAATAAATAAATAAAAATTTAGTAGAAATTTTCACTCATAAAATTATCTACACCTTGGACTTTCTTCAGAAAAGTCAAGGAAAGATTTTGACCACTATTGTAATTTATTTAATCATCCTTAATATATTCAAATATTCTACTTATTCTTGATTTTAAACTTTTTTAAAGGTTACCATTTCATCAAAGTATATGGTTTGAGTAACTTAAACCTGATAAGATCCAAGTAAAATTAAATGCTATGTTTTACTTGACCATTGTCATTAGCATACTTTGTTGACTAGTTCATTATTATCCTAGATTAAGTCTTATTTGTTCTCTGTCTACTCACACAGGAATAGATAAGCATAAGTTTCATCAAATCTCCCTGTTTGAAATGTGCTGCCTTGGCCAGTTCAGGTCTGATCTAGTTTATTCACTTCTTCAGAATCTTTTTGTGTGTTTTCTTTTCATAATCCCTAAGTTGACACTGACTCCTCTAGACATAAAGAGAAGAAAAAAGAGAGGCGTGAATGTCTTCCTTTACTGGTACCTCTGAAAACTCGTGGCCCTTGAGTGTGGCCAGAGTGATGTGGACTTCAGTGGGGCACTCCAGGGGTTCAGCCAGGATCTAGTTCTACGGGTTTATGCCTAGGAACCCACCATATACAGCTCACCAATGGAGGACCTTCTGCGTCTGAGCAAAGTTGATTCTCCTCAAGCTGGTGGAGTTTAATATGCACCTGACACAAACTCCATTATTCAGGTAACTTCTCCTTTTAAAGTATCTTCTTGGAAAGAGGGGCCTGTAGGCTAATCCCAGTGCCCCATCAAAATTTAAATATAATGATTGTTCTATGAAATTGTCTCCTGGCTCTGAAACCATAAATCTGTTAAAATACTCTGTCATCCTTAAAATATTTTTTCTAGGACAAAATGAACTCCTGGGCTTGTGGTCCTCAAATATCACAGGATATGTCATACCCTCTAGGTAGTAATTGAAGAATTTATCACTTGTTTGGAAGAAAGTAAAGTACAACATCCCTTCAACAGTTCTCAATTTTAAAAAATGCTTTGTTTCTTCTCTTCTATTTTCGTATTGTTTTTTCCTCCCCACAAAGTCTGGACCTGAGAATGACCTAACAAAACGGAGAAAAAGTGATTTGACAATATCTTAGCCCTGTCTTGCTCAAAAACTCGGAAGCTTTCATTTTGCTAAGAATTACACTAAAATTCTCAAAAGATAAGATTAAATTCAAAACTTTCAGTGTAAGTTTGCTAATTCTTATGTGTGCTAGTGATATCCTTTATTATTTTCGTAAATTTCAGAGGATTTTCTATCTTATTCATTTTCTATTTTATGCAAACTATTTTAATGAGTAAAGATTTTTCTTTTGTTTTTGTTAGTTTTTTTAAATTATTATTCTGTTAAATGATTTTTCCATGTTTAAGTAATTGTTTATTTTTAATTTTCCTCTACTGATTTTTTCAACATTTCTGAATTCAACTATTTTTATTCCATATTTTTTGTGCTTCACTACTCACACTCAAAGATATCAATTTCTAAGTTCTATTCTAATTGAATCACAGAAGTATTGATATAATGTCATAATATTCAATACTTTATACTTTCTCATGAGTTCCTCTTTAATAAATCACATTTATTTTAGTTTCCAAATACAAGGGGTATAAAACTGTCTTTGTTTTAACTTTTTAACTTCATGGAATTACTACCAAAAATGCAGTCTTAATGTTAAGCTAGTGGCTCAGAATTTATTAAGGCTTCTATTATTGTCTTGTATATGTGATCTCCCAAATAACATAAGATTTTTCTTGGGTATGCATTTCTACAAAGCTAATAATTTCTCTTCAATTGGATATATAAATCAAATACATTAAGAGATCCTGTCTGCTATACCTCTCAATTGAAACCAGACATTTTATATACCTATTTATCCTCCTTCTGAACATTTTTTGTGGTACATGTTTTAAATCAGCACTAATATTCATGAAATTATATACATGATCATTATACTTTCTTGATCTAACATTTCCTTCATCAGTAAGTACTATTTTTGATAGTATTCCTCTACTTAGCATATTATGGAAATAAATACTTAGAATTTCATTAGGCTTCCTTTGCTCCTTCTTATCTCTGTTCAAATGTCACTTTATTTTTTTAAATAATTTTATTGAGAAAGAAGTAGCAATGAGACAGTTTCAGAACAGATTAGGACAGTTACGATAATTAGTACAGTGTATATTGTTGTCTTTATAGTACTTATTCATAGTAAAAGATGCAGACATGGAGCCGGGCGTGGTGGCGCATGCCTGTAATCCCAGCACTCGGGAGGCTGAGGCAGGAGGATTGTTGTGAGTTCGAGACCAGCCTGAGCTACAAAGTGAGCTTAAAGCCAGTCTGAACTGCATAGCGAGACCCTGTCTCAAAAAGACAAAAAAAAAAAAAAAAAAAAAAAAAGATGCAGACATGATATGTTGTCTAAACACTATTAGTTCAAAACTTTCTATTGAACTAAGAGAAAGTAGCTGTATATCTATGCTATTTTGTATATAGAGACATATATTTTTTCACTACAAAATGGTTCTTCATTTATATCCTCCTTTTTTTTGTTTACTTTTGTCCAAAATGTGTATTCCATTGTCATTCATATATTGTAGGTGCATGACTTCCGCAAAGTAATCCAATATGGTCCAGTCTATAATAGTAGTGGGTTATCATAGAACTGACAATGTCAGAAGTTGTCAACTTGAGCCTTTCACAGCTCAGCCTATTAATATGGCTTTACTTTTTATACCCCAGTTTTATACTTTTCTGCTGGATGGTTAAAACCAAGATAAAGCAAGACCTATATAACAAGAAATGTAACTTTTGTATTTGAAAGATCAGTCAAATCAAACATCACTTTTCAGCAAGACCTTACATTTAATAAATTGCAATCCCAATGATTTCTACAGCTCTTCCCTGCTTTACTTTACAAAATAATATTTGTCATATTCCAGTGTTCAATGGAATTTTACTCATTTTGTTTGTTGTCTATCATTTCTCTGTTAACAAGTCAAAAATACACTGAGCAGCTATTTCATCTCCTTTGCTTCCTGCTGTATTACTGCACCTTAAAGTGGATCTGACACCCAGAAGGCATTTCATAAATATTTGTTGAATGAAAACACTTCCACAGTCTTTTCTTTGAACTGTATGTCTTGTAGAGGATAGTGTCGGTTATTTTTCATGTTTGTTTTATGTCTCTATTCCCACATTTCTGTATTCCACTATGTGTCGAGATATTCCAAGCCCGCGAATAACATATCCTTGCATCTCTTGCCAAATGGCTGTCTGTCAAGTTCTGCTAATGTGGGCATCGATAGGGAAATCTGAGGCCGAAGAGAGGAGAAACATCTTTCATCTTGCTTCCAGCTTGTGACAGTCTTTAGTGGTGACATCAGCAGCAACAGCAGCAGTGACAGAGCAACAGTAGCTACAGTATAGCCACAGCTTACAGCATTCGTAGAAGCTACCACAGAGGTCGTGGTTCTGGCTCTGGCCAAGAGGTAAGTCTCTGCTGTTCTGCAACAAGATATGCCAGCATTTCCATCAGTTCCTTACCTAGCGTGACACCTGGGCTCCCACCTACAAGTATCAAGAAGGACCCGTGAGCTTCTACCCTTCAGAATCCCTCCGTACCCATCCTCCATGTTTGTTCAACTTTATGTAACCAGTTGCCTTCATTAACTCTTTAAATACCTAGAAAATTTTTCCTGATGATATCTTACATAATAACATAACAATTGTGAATCTTAGTTTTAAATCATGCTGGGTGTCTGTTTTGTTTAATTCACATTTATTGAAATTATTCTTATAATGAGATTTTCTTATATGTAATGTTTACTGTTCTTCATGTCTATATTCTCCTTACCTTTTCTTTTCTATTCTTTATATTAGGAAAGTTGAAAGTACTTAGCCAGTTGAAAGTTGTATTTTATGGTTTCTAAAATGTATGGAATTTTAATTCAGCATCTTGAAAATAAGGATGAGTAGTTCAAAGTTGATAACATCTTATGGTCACTGCTGGCCAAATGATGGTAGGCTTGACATAGTTGTCATTCCTGGAATACAGAAAAATATCAAAAATCTCAGCATCAGCCAAGCTTGGTGGTGCAAACCTGGATGACTGTCATGAGTTTGAGGCCAATCTGAGCTACATAGTAGAAGCCAAGCCTACATTACAGAGTGAGACCCTGTCTCAAAAAAACCAAATCTCAGTATCAAAGCCAGAAAAATCGAATCAGCAGTTTACAAGAAAAATCCTAGAGAAACCAATGGATGGCAGAATGCCAAGCCCTCCATAACAGTGGGTTACTTTCTTAATAGCAATTTGAATTTGACTCCTTCTAGACAGAAGTTTTTTAAAGATGCATCTGACATACAGACTGTTTTTTTTATTACTCCCCAAACAATCCAGTGTAAATATCAGTATAGCATTTACATTGTATTGAGTAGAACAAATAATAGAGAAATGATTTAAAGTATACAAAAGAACTGTATTAACTATATGCAAATGCTATACCACTTTACATACTGTGTTTTGGTGTGAGGAAGGGCCTGGAACAAATCTCCTGAAGTTATCAAAAGACTGTTTTTCTGAAAATTCTTTAGGAAAAAAATCAAACCTCATTATCATTTATTACACAGAGAATTATTTTGTTCAAGAAAGTGTAAATAGCAAGGATGTTAAATTTAAAAGTCAGGTAAAGAGGAGACCTCTCATAAAAACACTTCTAGGAATATCTTAATTGATTTTATTTTAGTTTTTCTTCTATACTTTCTTAAGGGTAATGATGATGCCTAAAAGAGCTCTTGGAGTATGAATAAAATTCTAACTAATAAGAAAACATTGTGTCTTGATTGACCGCTGTTTTTCATTGTTGGCACTGTTTTTTTTCCTCTAACCATGATAAATAAATGGTGCACTTCACAAATGACGCTGTCTCGAATTTTATGTAAAACATTGTGCTATTTTTGCTATTGTGCAAGTATGTCCAATTGAAATCCAAATATGAATTTTATTTTAACTACTAATTTCCTAATAGTTTTTCTATGTATTTATTCTTGTTGAACCAGACATTTATTCTTCATTTCCACTTATTGCCATGGAAATAAGCTCCTCATTCAGTTAGAATTCTGGCATTTTAATTTTGGATAGAGTTGATTTTGGTGTTCACTTTTGTCTGTTTGTGTTTTTTATTATTAGACAACTGTAACTTGCTAAATTATATTTATAGTATTATTTCCTCCTAGATTCATGGCTAATTTTTTCTGAATCTCTTCCACCAAGAAAATTTCAAAAGCAATCTTTGAATGGTAAAATTCTCTAAGGTACATCTATCTGATGCTTAAGTATAAAGATATTTCTTTTTATTGATAAATATCAGCTTATTCTAAAACTTTACACTCAAAATTCTCTACCTTTAGTACTTTTCTCCCATTTAATTCCCCAATTCATATGGAGGTAACTCTTCTCCAATATCATGTATTTAATGAAGGCATCTCCTCAGTATTGATTTGTACTTTTGCCATTAGCATTACTTGATTCGGGCATACATCAGTGCACATTCCACTCCATGTTCTGCACCTTAATTACTTTGTCATTATTATGCTGTCAACTATTAAAGCAGTAATGGAGTGACACATCAGAGTTTTATTACAGGATGTCAACATACTAGTTCTATATCATCTTTCCTTCCTGTTCAGCCATCTCCACCCTTATTTGAAGAGAATAATGCCCGAATTACAGGTAGTGAAGCTATATACTCGCAAAATCTAAGAACACACAAACAAGAAAGCCAAGGAGCTTATATTATCTTCCCCAACTACCAGGAAGTAACTCCATAAATAAAAACAAAGAAAGGAAAAAGAAAAATCTTTTAAATGGGTGAGAGCTGCTTTTTAAGGAAAGAGATTTGATCTTCATATCTAATTCTTCTCATTTCCAGAAAAATGTACTTATTGTTTGAATTATGATGAATTGCTTATGCAAAAGAAAAATAACATACTATAGAAATAATCCCTGAAAGACAGGGCCAGGCCCTCAAAGAGACAATATGGAAGACAAGGTGACTTTGCAACTTGGAAGAGACAGACACTCCCATATGGGCCACACCTCAAGACCAGACAAAAGAGGAAACATACAGCTACATACTTCCCTGGGGATGGGCATCAGGGATTGACATTCTAAATACATACCACTCACCTTGAAGGAGCCCAAATCAGTCACTAGCCCAACATCCAACAAGAAGAGACCCCCTCCAACTTGCGATATGACTCACTCCTCCATTTGGTCCTAGACTCATTAATTTTACCTGAGCAATGGTGCTTGTAATCCCCTTGGGAGACCAAAGTCCCAACTCATGCCCCCATAAGCGAGTTCCTATGTCTTCTCCACCACCTTAGATCCACCTCACAGCAAAATCTTCCTCTATAAAAGTCCCTGGAAGAGACTACTTCCTGGAGACCACCTGCTCAGGGTCGCCTTCTGTCCTCAGAAGCTTTCTTTCCCTCAATAAATATATTCTTCTCATAAAAAAAAAGAAAAAGAAACCCAAAGGAGCAAGAACTTGTATGAATGTAAAATATGTGCATGCACACATGTACATATAACATAGTACAGTTAAAAGAAAAGAAATAAATGTTCAAGATCACCAAAATTTATAAGGCTATGTTTTCTCCTAAAAATGGCCCCAATACCAGCAAGACAAGACAATGGTACAAAGGAATGTGATAGAGAAGGAAGCTGCTGGTTTGTCTCCCTCCTGAATAAAACTTAGCAAGAAGGGCTGGCAAGGTACTTCAGTGGACTAAGAACCTGCTTAGGCAAGCACAAGGACCAGGGTTCAGTCTCTGGCAGCACATAACATGCCGGCCCTGCACCCATACATGCTGACCCATCCTCTGAGACTGCATGTAGTGACACATGCCTGTAATCCCAGAGTTGGTACTGAGACCCTGTACAAAATACAAAAAAAAGAAAAACTCAAAAAAAAAAAAGCTTTTGAGGACATACTCCAGGGGCCTTGGAGATGGTTCAGTGGAATAAGCACTTCCCTGGCAAGTGCAAGGGCCTGAGTTTAATCCCTGGTTCTGCAATAAATAAATAAATAAATAAATAAATAAATAAATACATAAATAAATAAATAAATAAAGTAAAATGAAGACATACTCCATCTACTTCCCTGAATTCTCCCTTGGCCATCTGGGCCCCCTGTAGGCCTTGTGTCATAACCCACTTAATGCTCTGATAAATTATAGACAATGTAAACAGTCATGGACTCAGAAGATTATAATGGAGCTAAAAACATTCCTACTGCATAGTGACATCATAAATATTGCAATGACATCACAAGCATTGCTCATCTGGTTTGTGGTAATGCTACCTCATTTAAACAAACCTATAACCCAGTGAAAATTGTATAAAAATATAATATACAAATTACTGTAAAGTACATCATAATAATAAATGGCTATGCTATGAGTCTACTACACTATACTTTTCAATCAATATTTGAGAGTATATTCCTTCTACTTATAAAAGTTTGCTATAAAACCACATGCTGTAATACACTGGTATTTAGTTTCATATTTTCATGTTTATTGTATTTCTTGATTGCACCAGAAACCACAGATAGCTGCTAATATGCCATGACACTTGACCAATGACCAAGAGCCCATTTCTCATGAGGGATCCTCGTCATTAAGTGACACATGACCCTTTCATTCATAGGTTACATTGGAACTTATACGGGGCTTTATAAATCTTTTGTAATTACATTTTTTTTTTTTTTTTTGCAGAACCAAGAATTGAACTCAGGTCCTTGCACTTGCTTTATAAGTCTTTTAAAACTACTGAGTTCCTTTAGCTTCAAAATACTATTTCCAATGGCAACTTAAACCCTGAGTGACTATTCCTTATATTTGGTTTTGTTCAAATTCAACAACCCTCACTATCCTTCTAACTTGGATTCATTTCCTACCTAACTACAGAATTGCTGTAATATCAATATTCAAAGACACATGCTCAGTGCTTTTGGAGACATCAACATAGCTAGCAATGTCATTCTAGTAAGTAGCAACTTATTCAGTGCAAAAATGCTTGAGTCATAAGTATTTTCTGTTCAAGCCATATAGAAACTGGCACTTCTGCAAATGGTCCAGCATGGTGAGCACATGACCAGTCCCTTCCACAGAGACAGGAATCACTGCCTCCTGTTGACAGTGCTCCCTGTGTAAAGGAAAATAATGTCATCCCACCTTCCCAAGATGACCCAATTTTAGAACTAGTGAATATGTTACTTTACATGACAAAGAATTTTGAAGATGTGACTTAGGATATTCAGAGGCAGAAGTTATCTGGATCATCCAAGAAGGCCTATTGCAGTTCTTGGGATGGTTAGAAGTGAACAAGGAAGCAAGTATAAAGAGAACCAGAGAAGGCTCTAGAAATAACGGTCGGAGGGATTCAGGGCCACGAGCCCATCAGCGTGACCTGGAGTGTGGAAACAGCACAGAAAGGCAGTCTCCCCTGGTGCCTCCAGAAGGAAAGCATTTCTGCCAACTACATATAGAAATCTTTTCTTCTGAATTATACAATAATGTGTCTGCACTATATTCAACTGCTGAGTTTGTGGTAATTTGTTACAGCAGCATGAGAAAATAAATACACTCCCTGATGATAACATAGCTGGGACATACCAAATAAAGACCATAACAGGCTGCTTGGCTTAATCTACCACTGTGTAAAAACCTCATTAAGTCAATATTTTTACTTTATTAAGAAGGAAATCTTTGGGGCAATTAAAATCAGATATAAAGAATCTCATATGTTCCCCCTTTACCTGAATATACTTCTGACTCATCAAGTGTTTTCATACAGGAGACTTTTTTTCTCCAAAAATAAGTATCAGTGATTTAAGTTTTTAACATATGAAACTTTTCCAGGTTATGATTTAAAAGCAGCCTATTCTTATTAGTTAAGATGATTGATTTTTGGATACAGGGTATTGTTTCTAATACTAAAGTGCATATCAATTACATAGTCATAAGTATCCAATGTCTTACACACTGAGACTTTTTACTTTATAGAACAATATATAAAATGTCAAGCTCAGGAGGCCAGGGAAATAGCTGGGCAGCCTAAGTGCCTGCCTGGCAAGTGCAAGGACCCAGGTCCATTCCCTGACACTGCATGCTGTGCCGGCCCTGCGCCAAGAAGGCCACTGAAATGGAAACTGGGCATGGTGGTGCCCTGGAACCCAGCACTGGGAAGGCTGAGACAGAAGGATCACGATGGGTTTGAGCTGTGTGGCCCGGCCTTGTACAAAATAAATAAATAAATAAGTTAAGCTCATTTTGTAAAATCCAGGTGAACATTTTGCTGTTGTTTTACATCAAATATTTAACTTAAAAATGAACTTCATCAAGAAAATTAAGGTAATTTGTCCTCCATTTCCTCTTTCATTAAGAAAATGCCACATATTGTCACAGTGCTGAATTACAGTTGGGATGAAATCTATTAAAGGAATATACACTAAAATTCTAATGTCATAAATCATAGAGGAAAAATATAAATCTGTGTCTCTGGCTCACTGAATGAAGTACCAGGCAGCTTTAGCACAACAGTGAGTGAAGGATCATGAACTCTTTTCTTAAAAGCTGTTTCTTATGCCAGCTGTTAAATGATTAATAGTGCTGCACTGGTAATTTGCTCAAAAGATACTGCTAAGTAGAACACTGTGTCAGACAAAATGAATTTGAGGTTCATGGAAACAAAACACTTTTTCACCATCTTCAGGGTAACACAGTGAGTACTGAGAAGCTGCATAGGCTACCAGGCCCTTGCACACCACAAACACTGGTCTCCTACTCTGAAGGCATCATCTGAAGAAAAGCACAGCATGTGGTGTCCTGAGCATACAACTTGGGAAGTTCATTTTCTTACTTAGTCCAGATAACCTAGATTGATTTTGTCAACAGAGTGAAGACTACTTGATTTTGAAGTTTTACAGCCTCATTGCCCTGAGGACTTTAGTCTGTCAGCTTTCCTCCTCCTTTCCTCTCAGCAAGGGGGTCATGGGCATGAAAAATCTGGGCCCCACACAGAGCTCCACCACTTGCAGTTGTGTGGTCCTCTGCAATTGACTCACACTCTTCCTCTCTTGTGAGGAGTCAACTTCCTAAACTGAGAAATGACAAAAAAAAAAAAAAAAAAAAAAAAAAAAAAAAAAAAAAAAAAAAAAAAAAAAAAAAAAAAATAGCCTCACTGGATTAAAGGAAGATGAAATCAAATATACAGATTCTCCAATCCACTGATAAAAAACCCATTTTTGGCAATTATCAAACTCTAAAGCTTCTAGTAAGCATCTGCTCTATATCAGATAATCTGCATTTTGAGAAACTATTTTGGTCAGAATAGTACCAAGCATCTTATACAATGTTCATGTGCTGGATATTGCAACCTACAAAGCATATTAGCAAATCAAAACAATATGACAACATAAAAAAAATCACCTATCAACTAACTGGGCTTCCACATATTTAAGACTTATTTAACATTCAAAAATCGTATCATACAATATAGTAACTGTTGTTGAATTTCTATGTTTATTTACTGAAATTTCATAACATTTTTAATGTTTTTTTTTACTATTTTCTTTGTGTGTGTGTGTGTGTGTGTGTGTGTGTGTAAAGAGGAAATTTATTTGGTTTGTATAATTTTTTATTATTATTATTTTTATTGAACAACAAATAGCAGTTAGATAGTTTCAAGACAAACAGGACAGATTCAACAAATCAATACATTGCAAAAAGTTTTCATAATGTTTCGGGGTTGTACAAGGTGCATACATGATATTATACCTGCAGGCATTATCATAGCAGATGTCTCTAATCTGTGAATGAAGAGAGTGCAGCAATATACCTATCTTATTTCTCTACAGCTGATTTATATCACAGATCCAACAATTAACGCCCTCTACCTTGTTATCTCCCCAGTGTCTGTCCATACTACTAGAAGCCAACATAATATCTTGTCCAACCACTATTAGTGCAAATCTTCCTTCTCACAGAATTGTGCAAAAGTATGGCACATTTATCCTAACTGTACTGTTTATACACATACATCATGATTCTTTCTTCGTATACCCCTTTTTTCTTTTTGTCTAGACCTGTCAGAAATGGACACTCCATTGTCATTAAACCAATTTAAGTGCCTCTAGACAGCAAACCAATCCAACACAGTCCAGCATTCCACATTAATAGTGGGTTATCTGAAGAAGTTGTTGACTATAGCCATTTACAGCTCAAATTATTATTGTGGCCCCATGTTATATACCTCATTTTTACACTTTTCAGCTGGATGCTTAAGACCAAGATAGATCAAGACCTATATAGCAAAAGATGTAGCTTTTGTTTTTGATGAGGTCAGAGAAGTCCCCTCAGGGTTTATCTTGTAATCCTGTAACTTACTCTGTAGATCCTTTGTCTGTGTCATCCATGCAGATGAATCATAACCATGGCTTGATCAGTTTTCTCTTTATAAGAGCCTGAGAGAAAGTTTTCTCCCCATGTGACTTTCCTCAGGCACACTATACATCACTAATCTCCTTCTGCTGTGGCTCCATAATCTCCTTGATCAGAAAATTTGAGGCACAACTGAGTTTCATGATGTTACAGTACAGGTTCTCCTATGCACTGAGTCTTCGCTAAACTTGAAAGGCTAGGGCTAAAATGTTGGCTGGCCTTGTGGCTCTACTATTTCTCCAATTTTGATCTGTGAACTTAGGATGTTAACCATCCAGAAGAAAAGCTGCTTTGTACCCTGCAGCATATGCCATTCAGTTTGCCCTATCTGACTCAATTGATTTTAGCTGTTGTTGTACTTATCTATTTGTATTTCTTCTTTTGACTTCTTATATTGTATGGGAGACCATACAATATTTGCACATGTATGTCTTGTGTGTTTCACTTACAAGTATATGTTCAAGTGGCATCCACTTCAATATAAATGCTTCAAGTTGATGATTCTTTATACCTGGGTAATACTCCATTATATAGAAATACCACATCTTTTCAACATTCCTCATGTGATGGGCATCTTGGTTGTCTTCAAGATTTTGCTATCACAAATTGTGCTGCTATAAACATAGGTACTACTATGATATGATGTTTGCAGTTCCCCTGGGAAAATTCCCAGTAGGGGGATAGCTGGCTTGAATGCGATTCCCAGTCCTACTGTTTTGAGGAGTCTCGACACTCATCTCCACAATGGTTACACCAGTCTACATTCCCCCCAGCAGTGGAGAAGTGTTCCCTTTTCCCCACAACCTCTCCAGCATTTGTTGCTGGTTGATTTCCTTATGATAGCCAACCTTTCTGGAGTAAGATGCTATCTCAGTGTTGTTTTTATTTGCATTTCACGTGTAGCCAGGGATGTGGAGCATTTTTTCATATATTTATTCACTTCTTTAATTTCGTCCTCTGAGAAGTATGTATTCATCTCAGATGTGCATTTCTGAATTGGGTCTTTAAATTTGAGGGCCCTGTTTTATCTTAGTTCTCTATAAATTCCAGACAGCAGACCTTTGTCTGATTGCTTATTAGTTAGGATTTTGCAAAATTGGTGGGTTGTCTGTTCTCTTTCTTGACAATTTCTTTTGATGTGCAGAAACTCCTCAAGAAGAGTTGATCCCAATTGTTGATTCTTTCAAGTGTTTCCCATGCAAATATATGTTTGTTCATAAACTCTTTACATACCCCTATGTCTTCAAGAGTTCCTCCAGCTTTCTCTTCCAGGAGATTGAGTGTTTCTGTTTGAATGTTTAGATCTTTAATCCATTTTGACTTTAGCTTAGTGTGTGGTGATAGAACTGGGTCAAGTTTTAGTTTTCAGCATGTAGAAAGCCAGGTTTTCCATCACCATTTGCTGAAGAGGCTATCTTCCAGAAAAATCGTTTGGCCCCTTTGTCGAAGATCAGATAGCTGAGTGTGAGCATAGATACCTCTGCATCTTCAGATCTATTCCATTGATCCTCAGGCCTATTTTGTTGCCAATACCATGTTGATTTTATCACAGTGGATTTGTCGTATGACTTCAAGTCATGAATTGTGGTGCCTCCTGCCTTGTCTATATTGGCCAAGATTCCTTTTGCTATTCTAGCTCTTTTGGAGTTCCAAATAAATTTTAGGAATGATTTCTCTAGGTCTGGGAGGTATAGAGACTGCATTAAATCTGTACAGCAATTTTAGGAGTAAGGCCATCTTCACGATGTTGGTTCTTCCTATCCAGGAGTATGGAATATCTTTCCATTTTCTGAAATCCTCTATAATCACTTTTCTTAGGATGTTGTAATTTTCTGTGAGAAGATCTTTGACTTCCTTGGTTAAGTGAATTCCAAGGTATTTCATTTTCTGCTCTGCTATTGTAAAAGGTATTGTTTCTATTGTTTCCCTTTCAGTGTGCTTGTTATCTGTGTAGAGGAATGCTATTCACTTTTGAGTATTGACTTAATATCCTGCTATGCTACTGAATTTCTGCATTAGTTCTAGTAGTTTCTTGGTGGAGTTTTTGAGGTCTTCCAAGTAAAGTATCATGTCTTCTGCAAATAGTGATAATTTAACTTCTTCTTTACCTATTCTTATTCCCTTTATTTCTCCCTCTTTTCTAATGGCTGTTGCTGAGGATTCCAAGACTATGTTGAATAGGAGGGGTGATACAGGCCATCCTTGTCTTGTACCTGATTTAACAGTAAAAGATTTCAGTTTTTCCCCATTTAGGATTATATTAGGGTTGTCATAGATGGCTTTTATCAAGTTAAGATAGAGTCCATCTATTCCAATTTTCTATAGGACTTTGAACAGTGAATGAGTGTTGGACTTTTTCAAAAGCTTTCTCTGCATCAATTGAGATGATCATGTGGTTTTTAGATTTCAGTCTATTAATATAGTATATTACATTTACAGATTTTCGAATATTAAACCATCCTTGCATCCCTGGGATGAATCCTACCCGATCATGGTGTATGATCTTCTTGATGATTTTCTGTATTCTATTTGCTAGGATCTTATTGAGTATTTTTGTATCTATACTCATGAGCAAGATTGGCGTGTAGTTCTCCTTTTTAGTTGTGTCTTTCACTGGTTTTGGAATCACTATAATACTTGCCTCCAGAAATGATTTTGGGAGGACTGCTTCATTTTCAATTTCATTGAAGAGTTTGAGGAGTGTAGGGATTATATCTTCTATAAATTTCTTGTAGAATTCAAATGTGCATCCATTAGGAACTGGACTTTTCTTTGTCAGTAGGCTTTTTATTACATTTTGTATTTCATTGGCTGTTATTGGTTTATTAAGAGTAGTTATATCTTTTTGGTTCAGTTTTGGTAACTTGTACCTTTTGAGGAATCTGCCCATTTCTTCTGTGTCTTCTATTCTGTGAGCATAAAGATTCTCGAAGTAACTATTGATAAAATTATGAATTTTTGCTGGGTCTGTGATGATTTCACCCTTTTCATTCGTTATTGAATTTTTTTCTTTCCTCCTTTTGATGAGATTGGTGAGAGGCTTATCAACTTTATTTAGTCTTTCAAAGAACCAACTTTTTGATTCCTTGATTCTTTCAACTGTTTTCTTCATCTCAATAGAATTAATTACTGCTCTAATCTTTATGATTTCTTTCCGTCTTTGTGCCCAGGGTTTTTTGTTTGTTTGGTTTTTTGTTTTGTTTTGTTTTTGTTTTTGTTTTTGCTCTGCTTTTTCTAAATGTTGGAGGTGAAACATTAGGGTCTTTATTAGTTCCCATTCTGTGAGTTCATAGCTACGAATTTCCCTCTAAGAACTGTTTTCATTGGTTCCTATAAATTTTGGTAAGTTGTGTTTGAATTTTCATTGAATTATAGATATTGTTGAATTTCTTGTTTAATTTCTTCTGTGACCCATTGATTGCTGAGTAGGGTGTTGTTTAATTTCCATGAATTTAATGGCTTTTTCTGGTTTCTTTTGTCGTTTAGTTCCAGTTTCATTGCACTGTGGTCAGATAATATGTATGGGATAATTTCTGCTTTCTTGCATATACTTACGCATGACATCTGGACTAGTATGTGGTCTAATTTGGAAAATGATCCATGTGCAGCTGAAAAAAATGTGTATTCCACTGTGGTGGGGTGGAACACTCTGTATATGTCTACCAGGTCCATTTGTTCCAAGCTCTGGTTCAGTTCCGCTATGTCTTTGCTGATTTTTTGTCTGGTTGATCTATCTTTTTGAGATAAGGGGGTGTTAAGGTCTCCTGTTAAACTGTGGTCTTAGATATTAGGTTTTTCATGTCCATTAAGATTTGTCTTACATAGTTGGGTGCTCCTGTGTTCAGTGCATGGATATATATGAGTGTCACGACTTGCTCTTGAATGTTTCCCCTAACCAATATATAGTGGCCTTCTTTGTGTCATTTGATCCTTCTTGGTTTGAAGTTGAGACTGTCTTAGAACAGAATTGCTACTCATGCTTTTTTCTGAGGTGCTGGGGCATGTACTATTGTTTTCTATCCTTTGACTTTGAGGCTATGAATGTCCTTTTGAGTTAAGTGTGTTTCTTGTATACAACATATTGTTGGATTTTGTTTCCTAATCCACTGTGTCAGTCTATTTCTCTTAATTTGTGAATTGACTCCATTTACATTGATGGTTATAATTGAAATGTGTTGACTTGTGTTTGTCATGATATTTACCTGGTATTGTTTACTCTTTTGTATCCTGTGTTTGATTGTCTGTCTTGTTTCGTGGGTTCCTTCCATTCTCATCCATGGATTTCTGGTCATTGTGCTCTCTCTCTCTCTCTCTCTAGAAGATCATTCAGCAGCCAGTGAAGGGATGGCTTTGTCATCATGAAATTTTTTAGGTGTTCTTTGTCGTGGAAGTATTTCAATTCTCCATCAAACTTGAAAGAGAGTTTTGCAGGGTATAATAGTCTGGGTTGGAATTTGTTTATGTACAGGACTTAAAGAACTCTGCTCCATGCTCTCCTTGCCTTCATGGTTTGTGTAGAGAAGTTGGCTATAATTCTGATGGGTTTTCCTTTGAATGTGATCTGCTTCTTCTCTCTAGCAGCTTTCAGTATATTATTCTTGTGTTGGATTTCTGGGATCTTGACTATTATATGTCTCATGATGTTCTTACTTGGGTTGAATTATTTGGTGTTCTGTGTGCTTTGGTTACCTGAATGTTGGATTGTTTTCTCATATTTGGGAAGCTTTCTGTGATTACTTCTCCCCAAATTCTTTTTATGTCATTTGTATTGACTCCTTCATTCTCACTACTACCAATTATTCTCACATTGCTCATCCTGGCGTCATCTTGCATGTGATGGATTATTTTTTCCTGCATTCCCGTTATTTTTAAGAGATCCTTTCTTACCAGCTCACCATCATCTTCAAGATCTAAAACTCTGTCTTTGCTTTCACTCAAACGGTTTTGTAGACTCGTGATTTTTAGTTCTTCTATATCTCTTTGACTCTATTTCATGTGTTCTATTTCTTTTCTGTATTGCTCATTCAAGGAATCCATCATATTTCTGATCTCAATTTTTTTATCTATGTCTTCTTTATAGGTAGTTATTAATTCTTTTTCTGCAGAGTTTCTTCCAAGTTGGGTTTCCTCTGTATAGTTCCAGATTTGCTTCTGTATTTCAGAAGCTATGATTTCAAAGAATTCTTGTTTTTCAAAGAATTCTTTTTTGATTTCAGAAATTATTTCTGCTTTGAGTTCCTCATGATCTTTCTGCTGTTGTTTCTTTTCTCCAGGTGCTGGTAATTCATACATTTCAGCTGGAATACTGCTCTCTGCACTTGTTCTGGGTGAATATTGGTTTTCCCCCCATGTTTCTGGATTTGATTCTTTACTTCAAATGCTGTATTCATATATTTCTTTTCTTATTTGAGGAATTACTTCTCATCTGATTTCCTCTACCTTTCTGCTGCTGTTCCTTTGCTTCCGTATCTTTTAATTTATTCATTTCAGATGAGCTTGTGTCCTCTGCACTTACTGGTGGACTCGAGACCTGAGGTTGCATTCTTGTCCTTGTCCTTGTCATTTTGTATAGCACTGACCTCTGATCCTTGGTGTAGAGCTTTGGTGCAGCTATAACCTTGGAGTGTTATGAGATTCAGGTGCCATTTTATTAAGTTTGAGATTATCCTGGTATGCCTGTCCTGGATTTAGCTGTTGTGTTCATATCCTTTTTTTCTGAAGCTCTTATGGTTCCCCTCTATTGTTTCCCTGGTCAATTGAGCACGAACTGAACCAAGATGCAGAGTGAATAGTGAAAATTCCCACTATCTTGGCTGGCTTTGTGGCAAGGATCCAGAATATTGCTGGATTCTGCCCTCCTGTCTCAGGCATGTTGCTCTCTAGGTGGGCAGGCCTGCCTTTGGTGGGTTTGCTGGTTCCCAAAAAGATAGTGGATATTCTTATTCACCAGGTAGGCTATCCTGGGTCAGCCAAGCTGTGCTGGGTCCAGGGCCACAGGCCAGAACCAGAGAAAGCTGGGAAAGGTCCCTGCGGCATGGCAGGCCTGGAGCCCTCACCCAGCTGGTCTGGGTCTTGGGTCATGAGGTGGGACCAGAAATTGCTGGGAAATGTCCCTCCAGTGTATGAGCCTGGAGTTCTCACTCCAGGCCGAGCTGAGTTGAGTTTGGGGCCACAGGGTGGGACTGGTGATCGCTGGGAAATGTCTCTCTGGCACGGCAGACCTGGAGCTTTCCACTCCCTAAACTTTAATGCCCATTAATTCCCACTCAGTCAGAGGGCTTTAGGGGAGGGTATCTGGGGAGTTGCTGATGAGTGGGACCTGAGGTTTCAGGCCGCTCACTGGCTTGGAGAGCTTTGAGGCTGGGATCCGGGTAGCGTGCACAGGAAGAAGCCAAAGACACTTCTTCAGACTCATCACACACTCACTGATCTGGGAAGCCTGGTGAGTCATGCAAATTCCCACTCACTGGGGGGACTTAGGGGGGGGGGATCCAGGAAGCCATCCTGAGTCCGCCCTGGCCCTGCGGTCTCAGGCTGGTCTCTCTGGCTGGGAGGATCAAGGGAGATCCTGTGGGCAAGATCAAGGGAGACTGTGTAGTCGGCTTTTGTTCTATTTTCTATTCTTCAAAATTCAATTAATTCAGTTAACCATATAAATAACCTAAAAAGAGTATTATTAACACACAAAAACATCTGATAAATTCCAACACCCATTCTTTATTAAAACTTTCAGTAAATCAGGGAAAGATTTAATTTTCCTCAATTTGATGATGAAAATCTTTTCAAAACTTACAATTAATATCAGACATACTAACAAAAGACTGAATAATTTTAAAATTCATGAATAAGACAAAAATATTCTCTCTTACCAATGCTACTTGACATCATTCTAGCTAAATCTTAGCTAATTTTTTAATAATTTATTTTTTTATTTTATTTTGTTGAGAAACAAATAGCAATGAGAGTTTCAAAACTGATTAATAAGACAGTTTCAATAATTAATACACTGTATATTTTTATCTTTTTAGTGGTTATGCATGGTACAAGAAGCAGACAGCATATCCTGTCCAAATACTAGTACAAATCTTTCTTCTCATTGAGTTAAGCGAGAGTTGGCTATATATCTAGCCTAATTATTCTGTATATACAAATACAGAATGGTCCTTCCTTTGTATCTCCTTTTATTGTTTAGTCCTGTCAGAGATGGGTATTCCATTGGCATCTAAATACTATAGGTGTGTGAATTCAGCAAAACAACACAACACTTAGCTAAATTTTTATAAACCCGAAAATACATTAAAATGTATAAAATTGGAAAAATAAAATAAAATTTTTGTGTACAGATAACAATATTGTCTCTGCAGAAAACTCAAATATAACTCAAAACAAAAAAATTTAAAATTCTGAAAATAATAAAGATAGTAAAGTTAGAGAATACAAGCTAAACATACCATATTTATTGCTTTCTAATA
>PVKA01039743.1:0-19263 GCA_004027165.1 Ctenomys sociabilis
TATTGAATCTTTGATATAATTCAGCTATAAAAAAACCTGTAAATATAATTTCATGTATGCACCTTGTACAATACCAAAACGTTATGAAAACAGTTTGCAATGTATTAATTCATCGACTCTGTATGGTTAAGGTGTCTTGAAACTGTCTGATTGACATTTGTATTTTAATAAAATAAAAATAAATGGAAAAAAAATAAGTACAATACTGGAGGCAAGTATTAATACTGATTCCAAAACCAAGGAAAGACACAACCAAAGAGGAGAACTACAGGCCAATCTCCCTCAAGAACATAGATGCAAAAATACTCAACGAAATCCCGGCAAATGGAATACAGCAAATCATCAAGAAGATCATACACCATGACCAGGTAGGATTCATCACAGGAATGCAAGGATGGTTCAATATTTGAAAATCTATAAATGTAATATGCTATATTAACAGACTGCAATCTAAAAACCACATGATCATCTCAATTGGTGCAGAGAAAGTTTTTGAGAAACTCCAACACTCATTCATGTTCAAAGTCCTACAGAAAATTGGAATAGATGGACTGTATCTTAACTTGATAAAAGCCATCTATGACAACCCAAAAGCTAATATAATGCTAAATGGGGAAAAACTGAAATCTTTTACTCTTAAATCAGGTACAAGACAAGGATGTCCTCTATTGCCCCTCCTATTCAATATAGTCTTGGAATTTTTAGCAACACCCATTAGAAAAGAGGGAGAAATAAAGAGAATAAGAACAGGTAAAGAAGAAGTTAAATTATCACTATTTGCAGATGATATGATACTTTACTTGGAAGACCCAAAAAATTCCACCAAGAAACTACTAGAACTGATACGGAAATTCAGTATCATAGCAAGATACAAAATCAACACTCAAATGTCATTAGCATTCCTCTACACAGATAACAAGCACACTGAAAGGAAACAATAGAAACAATACCTTTTACAATAGCACCGTGGAAAATGAAATACCTTGGGATTCCCTTAACCAAGGAAGTCAAAGATTGTTTCAGGAAAAATTACAACACCCTAAGAAAAGAGATTATGGAGGATTTTAGAAAATGGAAAGATATTCTGTGCTCCTGGATAGGAAGAACCAACATCGTGCAGATGGCCATACTCCCAAAATTGCTGTACAGATTTAATGCAATCCCTATCAAACTGCCACCAACATACTTCCCAGACATAGAGAAATCATTCCTAAAATTTATTTGGAAGCACAAACTACTTAGAATAGCAAAGGCAATCTTGGCCAATAAAGACAAGGCAGGAGGCGTCATAATTCCTGACTTGAAATTATACTACAAAGCCACTGTGATAAAATCAACATGGTATTGGCAAAAAAATAGACCTGAGGATCAGTGGAACACATTAGAAGATGCAGCGGCATCTACAATCACACTCAACCACCTTATCTTTGACAAAGGGGCTAAACAAGCTCACTGGAAGAGAAAATAGCCTCTTTAACAAATGGTCCTGGAAAACATGGCTTTCTACATGCCGAAAACTAAGACTTGACCCAGCTCTATCACCATGCACTAAGTTAAAGTCAAAATGAATTAAAGATGTAAACATTAAAACAGAAACACTCAATCTTGTGGAAGAGAAAGTAGGAGGAACTCTTGAAGACATAGGGATATATAAAAGAGTTCATGGACAAATATATTCGCATGGGAAGCACTTGAAAGAATCAACAACTGGGATCAACTCTTCTTAAGGAGCTTCTGCATGTCAAAAGAAATTGTCAACAGAGTGAAAAGACAACCCACAAATTTTGAAAAAATCCTAACTAATAGGCAATCAGACAGAGCTCTGCTGTCCAGAATATATACAGAACTAAAATATAACAGGACCCTCAAATTTAAAGACCCAGTACAGAAATGGTTATCTGAGATGAATACATACTTCTCAGAGGACGACATTAAAAAAGCGAACAAATATATGAAAAATGCTCCACATCACTAGTTATCCATTGAATGCAAATAAAACAACACTGAGATACCATCTCACTCCAGAAAGAATGGCTATCGAAAGGAAATCAACCAACAACAACTGTGGGAGAGGTGTGGAAAACGAAACACTTTTCCACTGCTGGTGGGAATGTAGACTGGTACAACCATTGTGGAGATCAGTGTGGAGACTCCTCAAAAGAGTAGGATTAGAAATCCTATTCAAGCCAGCTATCCCCATACTGGGAATTTTCCCAGAGGAACTGAAAATATTGTATCATAGTGATATATGTGTACCTATGTTTATAGCAGCACAATGTGTAATAGCAAAATCTTGGAAACAACCAAGATGTCCATTACATGAGGAATGGTTGAAAAAGATGTGGTATTTCTATAGAATGGAGTATTACTCAGCTATTAAGAATGATAAGCTTGAAGCATTTATATTGAAGTGGATGCCAGTTGAACATATACCCATAAGTGAAATAAACCAGACACACATGTGTAAATATCATATAGTCTCCCTAGTATAAATAGTGAAAAGCAGAGATACAAATGGAAATGTACAACAATAACTAAAAACAATTGAGTGAGATAAAGCAAAGTGAACAGCATATGCTGCAGTATACTAATCTGCTTTTCCTCTGGATGGTTAACCACCTAAGTTCACAGATCAAAGTTGGGGAAATAGAAGAGCCACAAGACCAGCCAACATTTTGGCCCTAGCCTTTCAAGGTCAGCAAAGACTGAGGACATAGGAGAACCTGTACTGCAACATCATGCAACTCAGTTGAGCTCCAAATTTTCTGAACAAGGAGATTATGGAGCCACAGAGGAAAGAGGTAGAAGTTCTATAGGATGTCCAAGAGAGTAACATGGAGTGATAACTTTCTCTCAGGCTCTCACAGAGAGCAAACTGGTCAAGCATTGGCTGAGACTCATCTACATGGATGACACAGACAAAGGATCTACAGAATAAGGCACAGGACTACAAGATAAACCCTGAGGGGACTTCACTGACCTCATAAGAAACAAAAAGTACATGTGTTGGTATGTGGATCTTGCACTATCTAGGTCTTCTCCATCCAGCAGAAAGGTATGAAAATGAAGTATACACCACGGGGCCATAATAATAAATTTAGCTGTAAATGGCTATGGCGACCAACTTCTTCAGATAACTCGCTATTGTTGTGGAATGCTGGACTGTGTTGGATTGTGTTGTCAAGTTAAGGCACCTAAATTAGTTCAGTGACAATGGAGTGCCCATCTTTGACAAGTGTAGGCAAAGGAAGGGCTATGGAAATGAAGAATGATGATGTGTGTGTATGGACAGTACAGTTGGGATAGATAACGCCTTGCTTCTACATAATTCTATGAGAGGCAAGATTTGCACTAGTGTAGGTTGGACAGGATATTATGTCGGCCTCTAGTACTATGGATAACCACTAGGAAAATAGCAAGATAGAAAATATTAATTATTGAATCTTTGATGTAATTCAGATATAAAAAATAAGATACACAAACAGCTACACTCTTAATTTCCTAATAAGAGACATAAGCTATAATAATGTCTGTAAGTATAATATCATGTATGCACCTTCTCTGATATCAAAACATTATGGAAACAGTTTGCAATGTATTAATTTATCAAATCCATATTGTCAAGGTATCTTGAAACTGTCTCATTGGTGTTCATAGTTCAATAAAATAAAGAAAAGAAAATTAAAACTAAAAAAATAAGTAAAATGCATATTAGGGTGAATGTGGTTACTCATTATTTTCTACCAGTGAATATAATTTACCAAGTTTCTTAATAGAGTCCAACTATATACATCAGGATGTTTGTGTTTTTGTTATGTTTTGTATTTTGATGTGTTGATGATACAACCTAAGGCCTCAGGCATGCTAAATGAGCACTGTACCAGTGAGCTGTATCAGCAGGCCTGTGCCAGTTTTAAATCTTTCAGATAATTAGGGTAGTTGAATTTCGTATCCCTTATTACCCCAGTGAGACAGCATCAACTACTCTCATATGTGTCAGATGTGTATGATTAATCCTAGTTCTTGTTTTGTTTTGCAAGGTGAGTGGAAGTGTTGAGATAGGGTTTTACTATGTGGTTGAGACTGACTTTGAACTTACTATGTAGTCTAGGCTGGCCTTGAACTTGCAGCAAAGCATCCTAAGGGTTGGGATTATTGTCATGCACTGTCGTGCTGCCTAGGTTTCTTGTTAATGCCATGTTATGTGCGTATCCCAGGTTCAAAGATTTGTGAAGACCCTGCCAGTCAATATCTCACCACTGTCAGGTTAAACGTTAATCAGAAAAAAATACGATTATAATTATGATGATAATAATAATTAACCCAATATGTGTACAATATTTGTTTGTTTGACAAAAATACTTCATTTATTCCTGTAATCCTCACAAACCTTCTATGAAATAAGTAGTATTATCTCAATTTAAAATATGTGGAAAGTAAGGCTCAGTGAAATGGTTTCACTTGATTTGGGTTCTTAACAGATAGATGAACTATATTTTCGTGTTTATTTACACTACCCTACTTCTGACTGAGGTCTCTGCGCCCTTTCACTCTGTAACTGATAGTCCCACCTGGGAATAGTTAGTACTTTTTTCCCTCTGCCTAGTAGGGTTCTTCCCTGAAGGTTTACCAAACAAATGTGCTTATATTCCAAAAGCTCTGTGCATAGGATTTTGGCCTGCAATTCAAGCAGCTGCCACCAGATGGAAGGAATGCTCCGTTAAGGAGGATTAAACAAGCATTAACTTGGCAAATATTGGTCAGTGGTCAGAAACTGACATATCCCTACTTCCAACATAGGTAGTTGGGGATTTTATATATATAATATATAAAATACATTATATATAATACATTATATATAATACATATATATATATATATATATATATATGTATGTATGTATGTATATATATTAATGTCATCTGTTTTCATTGGTATTACTGTGTCCATTATCTTTGTTAATGAGTTGACACTACTTCTTTTACAGTGCTATCTTTTCCCAGGAGAATTTCTCGTACACTTTAACCCTCTTTATATGAGGTAAAAAGTCTTTTCTTCCTCTTTTCTGGTCATTGCATCTTAGATTGTTTCTGTCCCACTCCTGTATCACTTCAGACATGTGTCTTCTGGCCTTCTGTTCCTCCATTTAATCCTCCTTTTGTAATGCAGCCACGTTTTAGAAAGTGCTGCTTTTCAAATAGGTCCTTAGCAAATTTACTCTCCATTATCTAAAAATTAATCTCTCTTTTAAGGCACTTTCTCAGACTAATCATGTCTTAGTATGTATGCTTAAAATACATACTGACTTGCCTTAGTTCATACTATTGATATTGTCTGTTCCTCCTTGAAACCTTATTCAAGTATTAACTTCTTTGTCAGTCAGTCAGCAACTATGTTTTGAGTGTATTACCTTTTGCTAAGTTCTATTTTAGGCATTACGGATTCACCATGGAGTAACCACTTTTACAGTATGCAGATTCCGCACCCGTGTCAGGAAGTAGCACCGTGATCTTACCTCATCTCTACAATCTCAGATCACTTATTTTTTTCATGAAGTTCAAGTCTAGAAATACTGCCAACAGTGTTTTGAACCATATTAGCACTGATAAATACAATTGAGTATCTCTCTTCTAGTTGATGAACTTGTGGGCTCACACCTTTACTCTCTTGCTAGGCACTAACTCCAAATACATGGAGAGGATTTCTTTAGGAGCACCCTCTAGAGCCAGTAGTAAATTGATCTCAACATCCTCAATGTGGTGGACGCTGAACTGTCAAAGGTGCATTTGATTTTTAAAAACAGCTCACGTCTCCCAAAGCAAAGTCTGATGAATTAACTGAGACTATGTAACAGAGGAAGGACATTGCCTTTCTGACATTGTTAAAAAATGGACTTCTGCAAGAGATTTCCAAAGAAAAGTCCAGGAACGTCCTGAACAGTTGATACTAACACTCAGATAAGCTTGCCTTAAACCATTTTGAAGGATAACACACACTTACTCCTAGCTTTGAAGGTTTCGCCTAAAGATGTAGTTAGTATTCTACATGCATAAACTGAGTGGCTTTTAACTGAATTCCTAGCATGCATTTTTCTTGTTTGTTTTTAACATTCCTTCCATTAGATAATAAGTCCCTTCAGAGAAAAAAATTTGCTCTTTTCGATGTTGCCACTAGTGCTTTGTGTACATGTAGTAGCTGCTCAGCAATGTATGGGAAGCTAGCAAATGAAGCCGGTAATAAAGCCAGCAAAATATTGATTGATAATATGTCACTATAATCTGTAAAGCTTTTCTGACTACTGCCATTAGTTGATTTTATTTTTATTAGTACATATTTGTAGGACATAATGATTACATACATTCATAACCATGAGTTGCTACATATATATAACACATCTCAATTCCTTTTACATCCCTTTTAACTTTAAAATGTGCAATTAAGACACCATGTCCTCTTGTGATGATTTTGAAAATTAATTACAATTTCACATACAAGATCATTAGATACCATATTGGATGAGCTCATTTCTTTCCTGGAAGAACAGCAAAATGTTGTCAAAGTAAGTTTGTTGGTGCAAAAGTTTGTCTTAGTATGAAGTAGTCATTTGCTTTTCAATTTCTTTATGTCTCTGAGATAGAGATTTATTACATTATGATAGGAAGATTTAGGAGTGAGTGTAGACTGTTGGGATATAGTTTTCTATTTTAGCTGATCAAATGAAAATTTTAAACATTATCTTAATTTTTTTCCAGAACCTTTGTTTCATTTTGCCACAGTTTTTGTACCAGTTCTTCTGTGGATTCTCACAACAGGTTTGTTTCTTAAGTTACTTATTATAATGTAATTTACATTTGTCGTTAATGTAATAGATTGGATATTGGATTATATGGACTAGAGAGATACATTCTAAGTAAAAGGATTTCTTTTTGTCTTCAGCAGTTGATCTTTTTGGTATGGTGTTTGACAGGAGCAAATGTTTTTATCTTTGCATTGTTAAATTTCTTGTTCCTGTCTTGGCAGGTTTTTAGTACATACTTATTAGCTTGATATAACATTCAAAAATATTTTACTTTTTATTAGTGTACAAAAGATGTTTTATTTGTTCTGTAATGTTACAGTATTTCTTCAAGTAAAAGCTAATACCCTTACAAATTCTCTGGTTGATTTTATAGAAATAAAGAATATGCTATGTATTAATTAGACACATAAATTCTGGGATAGGAAGGCACATTTAACAATCAACATGGATTTTACATTGCTTTTTGTGGAATTATAACAAAGTACAGGAACAATGATGTTAAATATTTCAGAAATTTGGTAGTCAATCTGAGCAGTTCAATGATTTTTGCCTAGCTGGGTTACCATACTGTCATAAGTATTAGAAATTGAGTATCTAAATTTCAAAGGTATTATTTTTCTTGTTTCTTTTATGATAGGAAATGATGTTTTTCTTATTCCTTGACAGTGTGAAGAAAATACATTCTTCTCAGTGGGAAAATACTTGTCACTTTCTCTTGAACTTGCCTCTTTAACATTTAGTGTGCTATGCTATCTGTTAGTGCCATATTGTTAGCTCAGTAGTGCCAATTAAGCAGATTATGTTATGAATTCAGGGTCTTCCAGTTCTCCGAAGTACCAATCAGCCTTATTATATTTAAAATCAATATTAGTGGCTGGTCATACTCCTATAATTCCAGCACTCCAAAGGCTGAGGCAGGATGATCACTGTGAATTCAAGGCCATCCTGGGTGACATAACTGAATTTAGCAGAATGTTAAAGGGAAGTTAGCTTGACTTGCTTGAAATAGTGTTACTTTGAAAGGAGTCAGGGCTGGGGTGATACCTCGGCTAGTGCTGCCTGGCATGCACAAGGATCCAGGTTCTATCTCTGGTACCATACACTGTACCGCCAACCAAATTGCAGTTTAGTGGTTCATACCTGAAATCCCAGTGCTGGGGAGGCTGAGACAGGAGGCTCACTATGAATCTCAGCTATGTAGGGAGACCCTGTACCAAATAACTAAATTTTTAAAGGAGTCGGTTGCATTATTATCCTTTTAAAAGATGTTTTATAGGGCCAGTGAGAGAGCTCAGAGGTCTAAATCTCCTGCTTATGCAGGTGTAGGGGACCATGGTTCAATCCCTGGCAATACATGACATGCCAGGCCCGCCCTCACAGTGGGCTGAGCTAGCCAAAAAATTAAAACAATGACAAATAAAAGTATTTTACACAAAAAGAAAAAAAAAGATGTTTTTATTAATCAGAGGTTTTATGAAGAAAGACTTTATTCCTTATATAACTAACTGAAATACATACACTGGACTATGCTCATCTATTTAGATTAGTTAACTGCTTAGGGTTCCATAGTAGTATTTAGCTCCCTTAGTCACTTAATGGGTAGATATGTTTGTTCATTTGACAGACATTTCTTGAGTGCATACTTTGTTCTAGACTAAGTGCTGAAGATATAGCAGTGACCAAAAGAAACCCCTTAGCTGAAAATGGTGCCACACACCTTTAATTCCAGCACTTTGGAAGGCTGAGCAGTAGGATCACAGATTTGAGCATGTCCTGGTAGACTTAGCAAGATTTTGTATCCAAGTTTAAAGGGAAGGCGGTGTTGGGAATGTAGCTCAGGGCAAAGGCCCTGGGTTCAATCTCTAGTACCATTACCCGTCAAAAAATAAAATAAAATAAAGGAAATAAGATGAAAAAATAACCTCCTTTGCCCTTGTGGAACTTGCTGCATGGTGATGGGAGAGACAGTCAGATACATAATGTGGGCTACTGATGTATACTCTGCATAAAACATGCAAAGCATAGTGAGGGGATAACATATGATTAGGGGACAGGACTGCTGTTTTCACGAATGTAAAAGGTCTAATGAGGCAAGATCTGAGCCAAGACCTGAGTAGGCAAGGCTAGGAACTGTTGAGACATCTTAGAAGAAGAAATGTTTACCAAAGGTAAAAGGAAGACCTTTCTAAAGAGGCAATGTGAAGTGCCAAATCTTTATCTTTGAATATGCTTTTACTGAACAGGATATGAAGAATTTAGAAATGAAGACAAGATTCAGGTTCATCAGCCAAACAGCCTATTTCTTTAGTAAAAGCTAGCATCATACTTTGTCTGTTTGTCTTTCTTGAAAGAAAACAGTATAAAAAGTTTAATAAGAAGCAGTATTATCACTTAAACCTGTTTTTGGTTTGGGGGACATTCTGTCTTCTCTAGTTAAACATCTCAGAATTACTATTATCTCTCACACTTAAAGTACCATAGTGAAACAAATATAAATTGATGCTTCTTTTGTTTGCAATTCCAGACTACATAATACACCAGTCCATACAAGTTGGGAGTGTTGTTTCTCTTTACTTATTAGTTAAAATGGCCGGGTTCCAAAGCAAATACATCATGTGCCACAAACTAATCCTCTGACTTGAGAATTAAGAGGATAGTAACATTTTAATTCAATGAAATATTTTTGCAGAGTTTATGTATTTGTTTATAAAAGGTATGTGGGAAGTACTCCATGTCTTATGTAGAAACATCCTCCTTTTAATTTTATCGACAATTTTTCATGCATTATTGCTTTGCTTTTCTAAGTTGCAGGTCACAGTAGTAGTTCCCTCCCCCAGGATTCCCCAGCTCTTTGTGTATCCCCTGTTCTGCTGCTGAACGCTTGAGTTCCTTTGTAGGCAGGTGTAAATTACCTCTATCTCCAATATTTGACACTTAGTGGATGTGTCCATCAGTGTTTACTAAGGAAACATATATAACAAAAGATAAACAAATATATCGTAATTTACAAGATTGGCTCATGGTCACCATGCAGGGTCAGATGAGGAAGAATGCAGAGGGTGTCTGCACACTGGAGACCAAAGGATTCGGTAGAAAATATGGCACTCACTGCAGTATCTAGTGCAAGTCCCTGTGAGACCAGTGATTCTGCAATGGAAGCTGAAGCGTCTGCTATTGACGACCACCAGGAGGATACTTGCAGTTGATCAAACTAGGCTTATTCCTTAGATCTGGGGGAATAACACACTGGAGGAACTGTTGAGCCTCTCAGGAACAGGTTGTTAGAAATGATTTCATATAAGATTTGGACTTGTGAAACACTAATCAGAAATATCTGAAATATTAACCAAAAACAACTAATATGTTAACTGAAATAAAACTATAGAACAGGCTGTCTACTACCCATATTTTACTTCTCCAGGGACTCTTGGCTTATACTTATTTGGTCTCTATTGAAATACCTACTGAATAGCTGATTTTCTAGGAACTGAAAAACCTTTAAAAACGTTATTAATGTCTATTAGAAATAGAGCTTATAGCATGTAAACATTCTGAGTGAGATGTTATTAAAGTGCATACTACAAACTTGACTTCTTTTTCATAGTCAACAGGTAAAGTAGTTATATATATAGTTTTCTTTCATATTGTAAAAAGCATGAAGACACCTAGTGTTTAGCTAGTGGTTTTTCCAGGTGCAAAAATGTTGTAGATAGTGATTACACTATATTTCTGTCCTCTATTTGTCATTTCAGCCACTGTATGATGCTGCTTATCTTACAATGTATAATATCTGCTTCACATCCTTGCCCATCTTGGCCTACAGTCTGCTGGAACAGCACGTTCACATTGACACTCTGACTTCAGACCCTCGGTTATATATGTAAGCTAAACATATAAGTAAATGTCCCTCAGACTTTGTAATTTGGGGATTGACTTCCATTTACAGGTGGGAATGATACAGAACTGCTTACTTGGTTTGATGTGGTTCTATTTTTGGTTTTTAGCTACTAAAATCAGATAATTCAATAGGAAAATGGTGTATTTTCTATGTGTAAGTCCTGTACTTGAATGGATATGAGATATTTACCTTAGAATCACTAATTTCTGCAATATGAACGTACCTTATACTGTTTTGATGTCTTACAGGAAGATACCGTATTTTGACTATCCACTTCTCAAAAAAAATACACATATAAAGAATTTTGGCAGTAACTCTCATCTATAATAGATTAACAAGGTTGTAGTAACCTCTTGTAAATGGAATTAGTTGCAGTTAGAAACATTTGTTGCCCCTTTTGTTAACACTGTCTTAAAACTTTTGTTGAGCAATTAGCTCATCAATAAATTATATTCATTTTGTCAGTTGAAAGTGGATCCTTTTCTGTATGGATGATGCAATTGGCACTAAGCCCAGTTGCTTAACCTATTATTTAATTGGTTTCTTAGAAGTTAAGCCTACAGGTAACGATAAATATATTCATTTATAGCAGATCATAAGCATTGCTAAATAATAGATAGAAAGTACAATACAGAGGTTTTTTTTTTTTTTTTTTTTGTCTTTTTTGAGACAGGGTCTCACTATGCAGTTCAGGGCTGGCCTTAAGCTCACTTTGTAGCTCAGGCTGGTCTCGAACTCACAACAATCCTCCTGCCTCAGCTTCCCGAGTGCTGGGATTACAGGCCTGCGCCACCACGCCCGGCTAAATGAAAGGAGAAACAATTTTTATTATTACTTTTTGGTTCTGGGAATTGAACTCATGAAGCTGTACTTGCCAGGCAGGCACTTTGCCACTGAGCTATATCCCTGGCTTTAATATAGAGGTTTTGGTTGTTTATCTGTATGAAATGAAAGTGTAAGGCTAGTGAGATAGCTCAGCAGACTAAACACCTGCTTTGGCAAGTGCAGGGATGGGGGTTTAATCCCTAGCACCGTATGCCACTCCAGCCCTGCCTTTGGGCACACTGAGCTGGCCACCAAGACTGGGCATGGTGGTGCATGCCTGTAATCCCAGCTCTGGGAAGGCTGAAAACAGGAGGATCACTAGGAATCTGAGCTATGTAGTGAGAGTCTGTGTCAAGTGCCTTTAATAAAAGAAATGAAAGTGTACAGTATGACTTACAAAATTCACATCTAGCAATTTTTGTTTTATACAGATTATTTACCATCATTTAAATATATTAAGGAAAATTTCAAGCATACACAAAAGTATATACAACATATTTTTGTTTTTCTGATATACAAAACATAAAACTGTATATAATTTAGTTCTGTAATATTTCTTATGTTACCTGTACTTACTGTCCTTTGCAATAGCATCTTGCTCCTACCTACCTATAACTTATTATCCATTGACTTTCCCTATCCCTCCTATCCCCTAATCTCCAAGCCTGTAGTAACTGCCATACTACTCTCTACTTTTATAAGATGGACATTGTTTGGGCTCTACATGTGAGTGAGATGATGTGATACTTGTCTTTCTGTACCTGGTTTATTTCACTTAACATAATGTCCTCCTGTTTTATCCATTTTGCTGCAGATGTGAGTATTTCATTCTTTTTATTGCCTGAATAGTATTCCACAGTGTATATGTACCTACTGTATTTTGATTATTCTTTCATCTATTGATAGACACATAGTTTGATTCCATATCTTGACAATTGTGAGGACTACTGCATTCAGCAGGAAATGGAAATGTTTCTTCACCATACTGATTTCCTTTCTTTTGGATATATCCCTACTAGTGGATTGATGGATCACATAGTAGTTCTATTTTAGTATTTTGAAGGAACTCTATATTGTTTTTCATAGTGACCTTACTGACATACATTCCTATCAGCAATGCACAGGAATGCATTTCTTTTTCCCATATTATTCCTAGTACTTGTTATCTTTTGTCTGTATTTGGAAGTAGCCATTCTTGCTGAAGAAGATACTTCATTATGATTTGGACTTGGCTTTTACTCCTATTTAGTGATAATGAACATTTTTGTGTATACCTGTCAGCTATTTGTCTTGCTTTATGAATTGTTTATTAAAACCTACTTGGTTTTTTAATTGGGTTATTTATTGTTTTGCCATTTCTGGAATTCCTAATATATTCTTCATATGAAACCTTTGTTGGATTTATAGTTTACCAATATTTCCAGCCATATTATAGGTTATCTCTGCATTCTGTTCATTTTTATTGTTGTGCAGAACTTTTTACTTAGATATAAACTCATTCACCTGAAGGGGCTAGGGAGATGACTCAGTGGAATAAGTGCTTCCCTGGAAAGTGCAAGGGTCTGAGTTCATTCCTTGGTTCTGAAAAGAAAAAAAAAGAAGAAACTCATTTATCTAGTCTCTTTTTCCTGTTCTTTTGGAGTCTTTTCCAAAGAATCCTTGACCATTCTAATGGCCTAAAGCATTTCACCTATGGAAAACCTTGTTTATAAAATGAACTTCTGTGAACTTACCACTCAGCTTCAAGAACTGTCATCAGCAAACCTGTTCCATTAGTAACCCATTTACTCTATCACAGGTTTATTTTAAGCACATATCAAAACTGTATAAAATAGTTATTTCAGTGTGTGTCTCTTAAAAGGCCAGTCAGTGTTCAAATTTCTCCAGTTCATTCATTTCCAATTTGTTAAAAATTTAATTAGTACATATTTGTAGTACATAATGGTTGTATTCACTGTGAGAATTGGGTAAGCAGCTACACTCTTAATTCACTGATAAGAGATATCTGCTAAAATAATATCTGTAAATAAAATATCATGTATGCACCTTGTACAATACCAAAACATTATGAAAACAGTTTGCAATGTATTAATTTATCGAATCTGTATTGTAAAGGTGTCTTGAAACTGTGTGATTGACATTTGTAGTTCAATAAAATAAAATAAAAAATAAAAAAAGAGAATTGGGACATATATCCAACATGCATGCCTTGATTTTATTTTTTTTTTATATTTCCCCCTTCACACCCTTCTTTGAGTCGACCCACCTTCAGATCAAAGCTCTATCTGTACGTGACAGTTGGGTAATATGCTTGAGTCTCTCTGAATCTATAGGTTAACCTTGAAATTTATTTGTTGACAAAATCTGTTCACTTGCATTGTTAAGTTTTCCCCACAGTTTGCTGGTTAGCTTCTCATGGAATTGTTTTCTGATTCTTGCATTTTTTGTTAAGTAGTTAATCAGACCTAGAGGAGAATCATAGAATCCTTGTTAGAAGTCTTATGGAATTCATATTCCAAACCTTCTTGAAAAGAGGAATTAGGACCTAGAAATGACTTACCAAAGGACCCAGAGTATAGACGGAGGCAAAATGTAGATCAGAATTCAGTTTTGACAGCCAGGTCTAATGGCACATACCTGTAGTCCCTACATTCTAGGAGCCAAGCCCAGCCTGAGTTCCTATCTAAAACAAATAAACAAAACAAGTTGGGATATACTTAAGTGGGAAGAATCTTGGTTTGATCCCCAGTACAACCCCCCCATATGCACACAGTCATTTCTCCTGATGACCAGCCCTGTGTTCCATGCTGTGCCCCAGTTTTAAACATTGTTTTAATAGCAGCTGTCTTCATATAATCACTAGAAGTAAGCCTTAGTACTGTACCTGCTGTAAGTTGAAGGGGGGCTTGAGGTACCCCTGCTATTCAGTTCTAACAGTAACCCTAACCATCTGAGTTCAGATCTTACCCCTGTCACTTCTTGTTTTCTTGACTAGGATGTTCATTTTTTCAATTTTCGGTAAAATATGGGCAATAGCATATAATAACAACACTTTGGTGAGTTTAAATGAGTCATTACATACAATGTTAACTGCATTAGAGAAATGAAAAAACAAAGACAGCATAAGGATTGTACCAACTTACCTATAAGCAAGCCAGGAGAGTATTATGAGCAAGAAGAGCATGGGCTGGCTCAACAGATTAAAGTGCCTACTTAGGCAGATACAGGAGCCAGTAGTTTGATCCTCAGGCCTGGTGTGCTGGCTCCAACCCTGGAATGTGCTGAGATGCTAATTGACAGTGGGCATGGTGGTACATGCCTGTAATCCTAGCTCTTGGGAGGCTGTAAACTGGAGGATCTCTATGAATCCAATGTACACAGACAGAACGAGCAGGATACATGGGGCTACTGAACCAGGGGAATGAGGAACAAGGAAATGGAGGAAGTACACACCAGGTGCTCCTTAGAAAGGGATATTGTCAGTTACTATGCTCTTTGCTGGCTTCTTTCTCTTCTCACTCTTAAGCAGCTTCCTGCAAATTGCTTTAAACCTATGCTGTATGGTAGTTAAATGTTATTCAAATCCCTACCTCCACATACTTTCCAGACTATGCTGGACATTTTTATAAATTTATAATTTTGAAAATTTGAAAACAAAACCTGTTGGGTATAATGGTTTCCATGAAGTTTTAGTTACTATAGTTGTATGTCTTCAATTACTGAACAATTTGGTGTAGAGTATAATGTGCTGCATCTGAGGCAAAATAAATCCCATGGTGCATACGTATTGCTCAGCCAAAGTGCAGGTTTCTCCTAATCTTGTGAATATTTAGCACCATCTCTGATTAGACAGCCTGTCACTATACTGTGGATTGCTCTGTTACTCTAATGCTCCTTTGTAAACACGAAGTTCTAGTCTGTCTGCATGTGACTGTCTCTGCAGTGTATCACTTAATTATAGCAGTGGCATTGTGCAGCATGTTACAGACTCACCTTTGGGGTTTTATTGATTCAAGCATTTCTGAATACATTGACATGAAGCAAGACATAAGAAAAAATTTTAAATAAACTATACAAACAGGTGTAATTAATTTCTTCTACAATTTGAAAAGACAAAAGAAGGGTTCTGGTATACCTGCTGTCTGTCATTATATGGAAATGCTCAAGCCTATGCTGCTGGTCAGTCTTTTCCCAGATTATCATTTTCATTCATGCTTTTCTTCATGTTGATTGCCCTGTTCTGAGTTTTCAACAGCTTCTTTGTTCATCTGAATGCATCTGAAGCCCTGACTTATAACCCAACATTCTGTGATATCCCTCTCATGTTTTGTTTGCACCTTATGTAGTCCCTCCCATGGTTTGTAAAGACAAGAACCTGTTCCTACAAATAGGTGAAAAGCCACACTGTCTGTCTGCAGTTGCTGAGCACTCCATGCAAGGATCTTTAAGGAGGTACCTTTCTTTCAGTTGCCTTGGAAACATGGCTTATGTCTATTGGGAGTGCTTGTTTGTGGAAGGCAGCCATCTCTTTCTGTTGCCATTTTTCTAGGACAAAACCATGTCTTTATAATATCAGATTCCTGCATGTACCTGGAAATCCTAGTAGATGAAAGTTGCATAATTGCCATGTTTTCAGAAACTTCACAGTACTCAATGCCAACTGGACTGGAATCAAAATCAATTGTAGTGACATTATAAAGGTGCTAGTATAGTCCAATTACATTCACAGCAGTGTTAGCAACAGGTATATTAGTTAAGTGATTTAATAAATATCTTTTGATAGCAGTTCAAAGAAATTTGAAATAGAAAATAGGAGAAATGCACAAACTCATCTTTCTGCCACTCCATTTTATTAGAATTGGCAATTTTAATTCAGATTCTAACTTGGCCTAAGAATATTGTGCTATTTTTCAATAGATTTAAATCTGTCCACCTGTTGTTTATCACAATATCATTGTACAATTCAAAATATGTGAGTTTATTTAATAGAAAGCTATGGTACTTACTGTGAACTAAGAAAGATTAAATTGCCAATAACACATGACTAATTTCCATGTATTTATGGGGTTTAGTGGTTTATTTTCTCATTTGTTTCCAGTTACATTGCACTGTGGTCAGATAATACACATGGGATAATTTCTGTTTTCTTGCATAGACTTAAGCATGACATATGGACTAGTATTTAGAAAATGACCCATTTGCAGCTGAAAAATATGTATATTCAGCTGTGCTGGGGTGGAACACCCTGTATATGTCAACTAAGTCCATTTATTCTAAGTTCTGGTTTAGTTCTGCTACTTCTTTGCTAATATTTTATCTGCTTAGCCTATCTTTTTGGGATAAGAAGGTTTAAGGTTGTCATAATGGGCATTAGATTTTTCATGTCCGTTAAGATTTGTCTTATATACTTGGGTGCTCTCATGTGCATTGCATACATATTTATGATAGTGGCTTTCTTTATTTTGTTTTATCATGCTTGGTTTGAAGTTGAGGCAGAGAACAAGATTGCTACCTCTGCATTTTTCTAAGGTTCAATGTAGTATTGTTTTTCATCCTTTGACTTTCAGCCTATAAATTTCTTTTATGAGTTAAGTGTGTTTGTTGTATACAGTATATTGTTGGGTTTTGCTTCCTAATTCACTGTGCCAGTCTCTTTCTCTTTTAATTGGTGAATTGAGCCCATTTACATTGATGGTTATAATTGTGATGTATTGACTTTTGATTGACATGTTATTTACCTACTATTGTAAACTCCTTTATCTCCTGTGTTTAATTATTTACCCTTTTTTGTGGGTTCCTTCTGTTCTCATTCATGGAGTTCTCTCATTTTTGTTCCTCTCTAGAATATCTTTTAGTAGTCTGTTTAGGGTTGGCTTTGTCATCATGAAATTCTTTAGTTGTTCTTTGTTGTATTAGTATTTCACTTCTCCATCAAACTTGAAAGAGAGTTTTGCAGGGTATAGTAGTCTGGGTTGGAATTTGTTTTCTTGGATGATTTGCGGTATTTTGCTCCATGCTCTTCTTGACTTGATGGTTTGTGAAAAGAAATCTGCTGTTATTCTGATGGGTTTTCCTTTAAATGTGATGTTTCTTTTCTCTAGTGGCTTTTAGTATATTGTTCTTCTGCTGAATTTCTGAAATCTTGATTATTATATATCTGGGTGTATTTTTAAATTGCATTGATGTTATTTGAAGTTCTGTATGCTTTGGTTACTGAATGTCAGATTGTTTCCCCATATTTGGGAAATTTTCTGCTATTCTGCCCATATTCTTTTTATATCATTTGTATTGACTCTTTCTCATTGATGCCTTGTCTTATGTTGTTCATCTTTGCATTGTCTTGCAGATGTTGAATTATTTTTTCCTGCATCACAGTTGTTTTAAAAGATCTTTTCTTACCTTTTCACTAGCTGGAATGGTGTCTTCAAGATCTGAAATGATATCTTCACCTTCATTGAAATGACTTTGCCAGCTTGCAATGGAGGTTTTAATTTCCTGTATATCTCTTTGACTCTACTTCATGCATTCTATTTCTTTCCTGTATTGCTCATATAGGGATTTTATCATTTTACTATCCTCCTCTATTTTTTATCATTATCTTTTTAGAAGCATTTAGTAATTCTTTCATCGTAGTTACCATTTCTTTTTTTTTTTTATTTCAAAGATCATTTCTGACCTAATTTCCTCTGTACATTTCTACAGTTGTTTCTTTACTTCAAATGCTATTAATTCAGATATTTCAGGCATGTGATTTCCAATTTCTTCTATGCTATTGTCTCCTGCATTTCTTCTGGGTGGGCTTGGGGTCTCAAAATGCAATTTCCTCCTTGTCTTTGTCATTTTTTATAGCACAATTCTCTGAACTTTGGTGTAGAGAGATTATGTGGTTAAGGCAGTTGCAGTTTTGTATTTACAGAAGTACAATTAGGAATGCTAATTAATGGGTAGTGATATTTAGCATTTGACAAACTTGTGTAACTAATGGGTTTGTATTTTAGAACATAAGAACAAACATTATGTTCACTTCTTTAATTTCGTCCTTTGAGAAGTGTGTATTCATCTCAGATGCCCATTTCTGAATTGGGTCTTTAAATTTGAGGGCCCTGTTATATCTTAGTTCTTTATAAATTCTAGACAGTAGACCTCTGTCTGATTGCTTATTAGTTAGGATTTTTTCAAAGTTTGTGGGTTGTCTTTTCACTCTCTTGACAATTTCTTTTGACATGCAGAAGCTCTTTAGGAAAAATTGATCCCATTTGTTGATTCTTTCAAGAGCTTCCCGTGTGAATATATGTTTGTTCATGAACTCTTTACCTACCCCTATGTCTTCAAGAGTTCCTCCTACTTTCTCTTCCAGGACATTGAGTGTTTCTGTTTTAACGTTTAGATCTTTAATCCATTTTGACTTTAACTTAGTGCATGGTGATAGAGCTGGGTCAATTTTTAGTTTTCGGCATGTGGAAAGCCATGTTTTCCAGCACCATTTGTTAAAGAGGCTATCTTTCTCCCAGTGGGCTTGTGTAGCCCCTTTGTCGAAGATAGGGTCTTAACCATCCAGCAGAAAAGCATAAATGTATAAAAATGAAGTATACATCGTGAGCCCATAATATTAAGCTGAGCTGTAAATGGATATGGTCGACAATTTCTTTGAATAACTCCCTATGGTTGCAGAATGCTGGACTGTGTTGGACTGTGGTGTCGAGTTCAAGAACCTAAGGTAGTTGAATGTCAATGGAGTGCC
>PVKA01039744.1:0-19260 GCA_004027165.1 Ctenomys sociabilis
AAAAAAAAAAAAAAAAAAAAAAAAAAGAAAAAAAAAGTGAATATTTAAACTTAAAAAAAGAACAAAACTATTACACTAAAGAATACATTAACATTAATCCCCTTCAAAATACTCCCCTTACTCTAAACACACTATGCATGCCACTTTCTGAAGCAGTGCTGGGAGCCCTTGGTGTCCTTTGCCACCCTGCTGTGGCTCCCTTGGTGTTGTGAGTCAGTTTACTTTTCATGGTCATTTTGACTTTGGGGAAAAAGCAAGGCACATGACGCCGGCTTCAGCAAGTGAGGTGGATGAGGACACGCATGTGCACGAGACTGCCTTTCTCTTCGATTACACTTAGCCACAACAGTCACCATATTTTTGATCCTACCTTGTAAAGACACAAAAGGACTTCCTGTCTTAGTGACAGTGGGACAAATGTGTTTGAAGCAAGGGCAGCATATGTGTCTTTACTGTAATACATCTTTACTATAATTAAATTTTTATACTTTGGTCACATCTGCTCTGTGCACCTGCTCTGTCCCTGCCTTTTCCTCCACAGCCACCATGGTATTTGCATGTATCTGTGCCCTGCTTTAAAGCCCTTCCAGGGATGTGAGGTCCTTCATCACAGGCTGTGTTCTAGAGCGCCTCCCACCTCTGTGACTAGACCCTGTATGTATGGCTTACACAGCCTCCCTTCCCGGCTGTGAATGGTCACACTCCCCCTGAGGGCTCCCCATCTGTCATTCAATGCCCTTCCTTTGCTGCCCTGGTCCTTGCCTCCATCTGCTCCCCAAGGGAGTGGTCCATACTAGCTGCCTGTCTGTGGAGCCCACATGGGTGAAGCTGTTGTCTACACAAGTTCATTTTGGAAGATCACCTGACTGGCCAAATCCAGCCTCAGTTTCCCTCTGTTGTACCAGAGCTCTTGGTGGCACTCGGCCCTGGTGATGACTCCCCTTCTTGAAATGCTCGTTCCTGGGTTCCACCTGCCTTTCTGGCTGTCCCTTTCAGTCTCATTTGCTAGCTTGTCCTTCTAGCTAACAAACTATCCGCCCCATCCATGTAATCGACCTGGTAGCATGGCCTTACATACTACCTTCATCACCTTAAAAAAGTGTCCAGGAATGGCTCAGTTCCTCCCACCCTAGGGGCGCATCCCACCATTCTTATGTAAAGGGGGTTCCATTTCCTATCCCTAACTTACCCATCCCCCTAGACTCGTTTTGACCATCTATCATAGGAGGGATATTGTGTCACATTGGACCCAGCCCATCAGAGGCCTGACGTCTTCTGCTCTTGTTCTCTAAAGGAGCTGGCCATTGACTCCTTGTGCCCGCCACGGTGTGAGGAAGCCCAGGTTGACCACTTGGAGTGGCCACACAGAGCGCTGAGATGTCGGACAAACGAGAGGCACTTCTTGGGCACTCTTGCTCAGCTTAGCCACCAGCTCAATGTGCTAGCTGATGCCACTCTGTGCCAAACTGCCAGACAAGCCTGAACTACAGGAGTGTAAGGAAACAACAGATGGCTGCTGTTCTAGAAACCTGAAAGTTAAGGGGAGTTCACCGTGTGACACAGATGCCTGCAGCACCCTTGATCTGCGGGCCGCCTTATCTACTGCCAGTGTGTGCCAGCATTTCCATGTGGAAGCCCGCTGGACACCCAAGCCTCATGCTCCTGCTTGACTCAGAGCTTCACCCTCCCCAGCACGCCTTTTCCTGGTCTCTGTCTCAGTAAGTGGATGCGTGCTTGCTGTAAACCCAGGGCCCTTCTGTTTCTTCTTACCTGGTCCCCTCATCGCTAGCCTCAGAGTTTCTCAGCATCCTGGGAATTCCCACCTCACCACCGTTATGTTAGAGCCACCATCATTTGCCCAGACTATTTAGCTTTGTAATTTTTTTCCCTCCCTGTACATTTTCCTCTTGCACTCCACCCTATCTGCAGTTAAAAATATTCAACACAGTTTTGGGGGAGCCTATGATAAGCCATTTGGGAAGATGTTGAATGCTACTAATGAGGGAAATGCCCATCAAAACTACAAGGTGCCACTTCCCAACTACCCAGCTGGCTACTATATAAAGTGAGAGCAAAATAAAAAATAATAAGTGGGGGCAAGATGTAGAAAATTGGAGATCTTTTTGGTAGACATGTGAAATAAAATGGTCATCCTGCACAGCAGTTCCACTTCTAGGCATACACACAGAACAGAGACTTGGACAGTTGTTTATACATCGTTGTTTGTAGCTATACCAGTCACAATTAGAAACAATGTCCAGTGATGGATGAGTGACAAAATTCATTTCATCCCACATTGAGAAGGCTATGGCAAAAGAAGGAGGCAAAGCTGGGTGTGGTGACACCTCTGATGCCAGCAGTCTGGGGGAGGCTCAGGCAGGAGAATCAACAGTTCAGGTCTGATGCCTGTGCAAATCAGTGACTTAGTGAGACCCTGTCTCAAAAAAAAGGGGGGGGGATGGGGATCTGGCTCAGTGCAAAGGCCCTGGTTCCACCCCTACTACTGGGAAGGGGGAGATAGAAGATTAGGGACAGGGCATTGAGGGGCATTTGTCTTAGATCATGTGGATTGCTGTACTGAAATACTCTAGAATGGATAATTTATCAACTAAAATGTATAAAGAAAGTTATTACTCTCTGGGACTTGTGACGCACACCTGTCATCCTCGATCAGGAGTTTATGGCGAACCTGCTATGTACTAAGGCTGTCTCACAAAAAAGAAGAGAAAGTTTTTTATTGCACACAGTTGCAGAGGCTGGGAAGCCCAACAGCAAGGTATTAGCAGATGGAGTGCACACTGAGGACCTGCTTCCAGCTCTCAGTACCTCTGCGCAGCCTTGCACAGTGGGAGGCATTACCTGTCCCCTCCTGCCACTCTCATAAGGACATACATTCATGATGGATTAGTTACCTTCACTTTGGCAGGCAGGTTTTCCCCTAGACGTTTTGGGGGACACAAAAGGTCCCTGGCAGAGGGTGAGGAGAAGAGAGCACTGCAGCAGAAGGGGACATCGGTGTAAACCAAGAGGCTGCAAGCTGCGAGGACGATTCCGAGCTGCATTAGGAAGACTGCACAGGTAGCTGAGGAGATGAGAAGTGATGAGGATTGAGGAAGTGGTGGGCGGGGGCCGCTGGTTGACAAACCCTGGAGAGTTTTAAGTAATCACAGGCAAAATGGTGGGGCTGGCCAATTGATGGTTGTGAGGAGCAGACAGGGACAAAACCAGAAGGATATCAAGGCAGGCTATATGGTCCCATAATGGAAAATGACAGCAGAGGGTGGAGGAGAGAGATTTCTGACTGAGGCAACAAGCTAGGAAGACAACATGTCTTTAGGAAGGGAACGTGGGAAGGGGGCTTGAGCACCCCATTCGCAGCGAATCTTTCTCTGGAGAAGCAAGCCCAAAGTCCAAGGCCTGTCTTGAAGGCAGCCACTTCAGCCTCACAATTACAATGGTACCAGTTACACATTTGAGTTCTCCTTGGGGAGCTGTGAAATCAGGCCTTGGAGCTGAGAAAGACTTAATTTTGTTCTCTCTGTGTTTAAGGTGGTGGAAATGGACAGGCTTGTTCTGAGAAAATAGGAAAGACGATCTGTGCAAGTGAATTTCAAAGGATGAGAAGCCCTAGAAAGAATTGAGAGATGCACAGAGCATCCAGGAAACAGTGTTGCAGGCTGTTGCTGAGGCAGGGGAGAGGGTGTTCCCGGGGAGCCTCCAGATGGTTTCCAAAGTGCTTTTGGTGCTGCTGGCCATCCTAGAGGGGGCATATGTGGCCAAGTAACTTTGATTTCAAGAGTTATGTATTTATGTGGATTTATTATAAATAATACAGCATTTATATAGTAATAAATAACCACAATTAACAGGCACAATTTTATCTAGTTTCTACATACCAGGCACTGTTCCATGTGGATAGATGATGAATAGAATTTAACCTTTATAGTAACCCTATAAGGAAGGCAAGATTAAGAAACTGAGGCACAGTGAGGTCAAATAGCCACATGGTTCTCTAGCTCTGTATTTTTCACGACATACATAATCTGCACATGTCTGAGAATACAAGACAAAAGGAAATGTCAGGCTAGGTGTAATGGCATGTGCCTGTAATCCCAGCAATCCGGGAAGCTGAGGAAGGAGGACTGTAAATTCAAGGGTAGCTGGGGCAATTAGTAAGACTTTGTCTTTTAAAAAATGTGGATATGGCTCAATCCCTAGTAATGCAAAAAATTTGGGATTTTTGGTTTTGTTTGCTGAGATAAGGTCTCTCTATGTAGTTTAGGCTGGCCTTGGACTCACTGTGTAGCCCAGGTTGGCCTCAAATTCAGTGATTCTCTTGCCTTAACTTCTGGAATGCTAGGATTATAGATTACAGGAACACATCAAGCACTGGGCCCAGCTCCCAGTCTCTCTCTCTCTCTCTCTCTCTCTCTCTCTCTCACACACACACACACACACACACACACACACCAGCAGCAGCAGCAGCAGCAGCAGCAGCAAAAGAAGAAGAAATAAAGGACCCTCGGTGCCACACTTTTCCCTTCGTGGGAGTGGAAGAGGGTCAGACTGTGCCCTTTCATTTCTGGCAGTTATCCAAAGGGCAGTGTATTAACTGTTAAGGGTCAGAACTGTGTTTGTTACCAGTGGGGGTTAGAGTCTTCAATCCTGTCCTAGAAAATTCTCTGGGTCTCTAAATTCAACCAAACTATTAAGCATTATTACTCTAGTTAAGTGTATTAGAAATGTGCTAAATTACTTCCTTGATTGCTTTTTGAACATTTCAACAGCTGAGTACATTGTAAATACTCCAGCAGGGGTTTTTATTTCTCATCCTTATTTCTTTGGAATCCCATGAGAAATACAAGAATCTTGTTTATTGCTCAAATATATCTTGTTTAATGTCTTTTGTGTCTATCCCTGGTGTCTTACCAGCAAACATGGTAGTGAACATGCTCCTAATCAGAGAAAGGAATAAAACAGGAAGGAAAAGTAGCAGAGAAAAACAAAAACTCCTGGGGAAGGAGTAAGGGGCCGCATGCCTTCAGAAAAAGCCAAAACATACTGGTCAATAGCTCAGCAGACTAAAGTGCCTGCTTTGGCAGAACACAGTGGCTAGGGTTTGATGCCCAGCATGCATTGCTGGCCCCACCAGTGGGGCATGCTGAGACAGTGACTGAGAATGGGTGTGGCGGTACATGCCTGTAATCCTAGCACTCAGGAGGCTGAAAACAGGAGAATAATGAGTCCGATCTATGTAGTGAGACCCTGTAGACCCTGGCCTAAATTCATAAAAATAAATGCGTACATACATAAAACATATTGGTCAGAGTCTCATTAGGCCTGGGGGATGATGGTCCCAGGGACTCTGCCCTGTCCCACATCCCTGCTGTGGCTGGCCTGAGGTTCTGTTCTTTCCTGTGGAGACTCCTGCAGAAGCCATTTGTCCACTGAGCCAGGAACAGGTCCTGGACCACCCCAGACCCTCGCGCCTCCAGCCTCCCTTTGCCAGCTTCCATGGTAGTTGGGCATGATTGGATACAAGTCTGTATGTTGTAAGCACAACTGTCTGAGGGGTACTAGAGTCAACCCCAAGATTTCACTGAGCTACTTGTGCTCTAAAGGGACAAAGCAGGCACCCTCAGGCAGGGTAACCAGCGCAGTCAGGGTGACTCTTCATGGCTCTGCCCTTCTCTCTGCAGTCAGCAGCTCTCCTGAAAATCTGTCACTAGCATCACCCTCACGGCAGGTCTCTCCTGTTGGCTGAAGGGTACTGGGATTGTGAGGCTGGTGAGAAGCTACAGAAGCTCAAGTATAGGAAGTTTTTGTAGCCTTAAAACAAAGCCAAACAAAAGAACAACAACATAAAACTCTACTGTATAGAAAAGTCTAAGACATATATAAAAGAACAAAGAAGAGTGATGAACCCTCACACCACTGCTTGGCTTCACCACCTCTCCAGTCCAGGCCAATACATATGTCACCTGTGTCGCTACCATTCCAGATTCTTTTGAAGCAGATCCTTATTTAGAATATGTCTTAAAAATACAACGCTTATAAACATCTAGTACAGGATTTTAAAACAACTGTATGCCGGGGAGAGCTCACTGGTCTAAGAATCTGCCTGGCAAGCTCAAGGATCTGGGTTCAATCCCTGGGACCGTATGCCATACCAACCCAGGGCGCCAATGTGTGGAGAGACCTTGTACCAAATAAAGATGAAAAACAAAACTGTAAAATGTTGGAAAAGGTTGAGCTTCATCAAGGTTTTATGTATTTGGTTCTAAGCAGCTTGAACTCATAGCGATCCTCCTGTTTTCAGCCTCCCCTGCGCTGGAGTTACAGGTGTGTGTCACTACGCCCCTACTTAGTTGCACACCAGGTGGGGCCGGCGTGGCAAGGGGTACCGTATCAGACTCTGTTCCCTGAGCTTGCCTAAGCAGATCTCGCTGGTCCTGCTTCATCAATTTTTAACTTGTTTCTTTCTTCCTTCCTTTTCTTCTGTACTTAGGACAGGGCCTATAGGGGCTCACTATGTCGATCAGACTCACAGTCACTGTGCTCTGCCTAAGCAGGCACTTTAGTCTGCTGAGCTATCAGGACGGCCCTAAGGTTTTGTTTTTCTTTTGGCTGGCTCAGGCGCTTTAAGGACTAAGGATGCATCTGGTAAGGTAGGTGGAGCCAGGGATCGAAGCATGGTCCTCTGCTGGGCTGGCCAAAGCAGGCACTTAAACAACTGAGCTAACCCGCAAGCCCCCCAATTTTTAACTTAAAAAAAATATTTTTGACAGGGTCTAGCTATGCAGTTCAGGTTGGCGTTGAGCTCACACTGTAGCCCAGGCTGGTCTGGAGCTCACAATGATCCTCCTGCATCAACTTCCTAAGTGCTGGGACCACAGATATGCTCTAACTTCTTTTTTAAACCATTCAGGTGGTGTCCTTCCTGCTTAACTCTCCTAAGAGAACAATAATCAATGGCAAATAGCAGTGACAATGCAACACCAAGAGCCAGCTTCATGCTGAAGAGATCATCACATTTTTTTAAACAATACTTTAAAAATGTTTTATTACAGTAGAATACAAAAAGAGTCAGTAAGCCAGCAGGAGCCAGGGGTTCAATCCTTCACCCCCAGGGGCACTCTGAGACAAAAAATTGAGACTGGGTGTGGTGGCACAGTGCCTGTAATCCCAGCTCTTGGGAGGCTATAAACAGGAGGATCACTATGAGTCTGAGTCCAATCCAGTAGTGAGACCCTGAACACCTTGTAGTTCTTTCCCTAAAATAAGTCAAAGAACCAGAGGATATACTGTTTTGGAATAGGGTCTCACTATGTGGTTTGGGCTGGACTTGAACTCAGGTGGTTCTCCTGTCTTTGCCTCTTGAGTGCTGGGATTATGAGCGTGCACCACCACAGATGGCAACTGTTTTATATATAGAAGAGTAACTTTTTAAAATAAATTTTTCTTTTTAATTTTATTTATTCATTTATTTTTTTTGGCCAGCTCAGCCTGCCCTGAGGGTGGGGCTGGCACACCATGTGGTGCTGGGTATTGAACCATGGTAGCTGTGTGCTTGCTTAAGCAGGCACTTTAGACCACTGAGCTATATCGCCAGCCCAAGTGACTTTTGACTTTAAAGGTCACAGGATTAAATATAGTCTCCAGAAGTAATAATTACTTAAATAATAATTAATGTAAAAAGCAGAAAAACAGTACACAATGGTCAGTGTGTCACCAGGAGAGCTTTCCAGATGCAACCTTGGCCGGCCCAGCAAAGCAAAGCTGCCAGGGGGCCAGAGGGAGAGGTGTCTGGAGCAAGCTTCACAAGAACACTAACTCAGCAACAGTGAATGCAGGGACGGCACTGCTGCTCAGAGTGTCATGCCATTGACAAATACAAAGGAAAACATTACTTCCACAAATGTGACACTAAAAAAAGTTCAGAAGTCATACATAGTGCAGATCAAACTAAAATAACTAGATTAAGAAAACAGACATAAAGTATACATTTTTATTTTTCCAAAAAGTCTGGGTTAAACAGTCAAGCTGCATGTACATAAAGGAGCTTAAAAAAAATATCCAGTGCCTTGCAAATCTCTAACAGTCTCTACTGGACTACCACCTTCAGGGCTACACTAGGTGAACAATAAAATCACTTCTATTGCTGACATGCCGTGACAGAAAGACAAGTGACACCTGCTTCCCCACTCATGTCCTGCCACACGCATGAGTGTGGGCATGAATGTGTGCCCAGGGCAGCCATCCCTGTGGAGGAAGAGTTTCAAATGATACAATAAAATCACTCAGCCGGGCGTGGTGGCGCATGCCTGTAATCCCAGCACTCGGGAGGCTGAGGCAGGAGGATTGTTGTGAGTTCGAGACCAGCCTGAGCTACAAAGTGAGTTTAAGGCCAGCATGAACTGCATAGTGAGACCCTGTCTCAAAAAGACCAAAAAAAAAAAAAAAAAAAAAAAAAAAAAAAAAAAAAAACAATAAAATCACTCAAGTTACTGAACCTCCATTTGAATGATGTTTCCAGTGTTAAGAAATATGGGCATCTTTCTCTATAAAAAAAATACACATCCAGAATAATGAAAACATTAGGAACACAGTTTTGTTGATATCTGAAAAATATAACCACATAGAAAATACTGTCTTTAAATAAAAGTACTGTTTTCCTTACCAGACTTTTGTCAATGACAACTAAGCAAGAGGCCCCTGGGAGAGGTTAGACATGGAAACTACCGGGAAGGGGTTCTTTCTATCTCTGGGAAGAGGTTTACACTTTATTTCCAAATAAAAAAGAAAAAAAAAAAAAAAAAGACTACGCAAATGCAAAGCAGTCTGTGAACTGTTTTATTGCTAAAGTTAAAGCAAACTTCCTGGTGTCACCGAAAACTTAGTTCAGAGTTTAAATTGGCAGGAGGCGTGGAGCACAGATGCAACTGAAGTGCCAGGAAGGAGCAGAGCACTGGGGCTCAAGACACTCACATTCCTGTGTTTCCAAGGCCTTCCAGCACATGAAAAAATAAAACAAGCACAACTTTAGTGCTTAGGCTGATGCTGTAACCTCCAGAATTTGTTTCTACTGCTTTTTTCTTTAACTAATATGGTGCTGGGGTGAGGCCCAGAGCCTTGCAGGGGCTGCGCAGGCACTGTGCCCTGAGCTGCAGCCTCGGCCCTTGGTGTGTGGATTTCACAGTGTCACAGAATCTGAGTTAAGGACAGCACCTCACTGCCCCGGCTCACTTTCTGCAGTTGAAACTGAGCTCTTGCATCTGTGCTCCAGAACAAGTTTATTGTATTTTTTGCTTATTCACTTTTTAAGTAACTGTGTTACTTGGTGGCTGTCACTGTGAGGATGGGGGGCAGCCGTGAAGTCACCCCAGGAGAGAGGCGGGGAGCCTGGCCCGCCTCACTTGGTAGCAGTGAAATTCTGTTTTGCTGTGAGACAAGGTCTTGCTGCCAGGCTGGTCTTGAACTCACGGTCTTCCTACCTCCGCACTCCTGTGCTGGGCTCACATGTGTGCACCCCACGCCTGGCTGGAAGCAATGGAGTTTTTTCACAGTAGTGTTTTTAATTGTGGGGAAAATCAAGAAGAATTTATATTTTATTTGTGTAAGTCGTATCTGGATTTTCTATTCATACTATTGACATACATTATTCATTATAAAAATGAAACATTCTATATAGTACTGCAATTATTTTTAGCTCCATGATTAATTTAGCTCATTCACCTGCAGACCAGTACACAGCTATTTTCTGGGTGCTTATCGGATCTAAAAAACTATATATTAACATATAAAATGTTTGAAATTTCAGACTGAACTTTTCCTCTCAGAGCTCCCTAATGGTTTCCTGCCCTTCAGTGCTGTTCACATAAAGCAGAAGTCTGAAGCCAGAGCCCTTTTGTTTTCTCATGAGTGACTTGTTAGTTTCTGACTGGGTGCCTGAGGGTATTCTATTCTCTTTCTGTGACAGTTTATCACATTTGCCAGCAAGTGCTAAACTGCTGATCTCATTCACTGTGGGGGCAGGGGGGGGAGCACATGCTTTCTGGACAGGCGCAGAATCATTTACTTTTTGTTCCGGGGGGATCCTGAACTACGTGAGTCCTTTTAATCTGTAAGCACAAAGCCGGGCATGGTGGCGCAGGCCTAAAATCCCAGCACTAGGGCGGCTGAGACAGGATTGTTGTGAGTTGGAGACCAGCCTGAGCTACAAAGTGAGCTTAAGGCCAGCCTGAACTGCATAGTGAGACCCTGTTTCAAAAAGATTAAAAAAAAAAAAAAATCTATAAGCACAGATTTTCCATTCTATCTGGGTAAACCTAATTTTTATAGTCCAATATTTTTCTCAATACAGTCTTCCCATTGGAAAAGCCCACTGCAGCAAGGCTGATAGTGTTGTTTTCCTTGCCCATTCCCTTCTCCCTTATTTTCATTTGTTTTGAAAAAAGAACATCTTCGGTTTGTCCTTTACATAATTGACAAGTTTTAACAGTATTAGTATTGTTTTGTTTTGGCTTTCCAGGTACATTTTAATCTGCTACTATGTTTTAAATCCTGTGAAAGAAATCCTCAGTATTACCTTTACCAGGTGATAGGGAGTTAGCTCAGTTCAATCCTGGGAATAACAACAGCAAAAAGCTAATTTATATCCTTTTCCATTTTATTCTTTTAACTCATTCCCATCATAAGGTAACTTTCTGCTATTGCACAGAAGCAACATTTTCAAGGAGTGTCCTGGAAATTTTTTTCCTTCCTTCCTTCCTTCCTTCCTTCCTTCCTTCCTTCCTTCCTTCCTTCCTTCCTTCCTTCCTTCCCTTTCTTCCTTTCTGTGGTACTAGAGATTGAACTTGGGACCTTGTGCTTCCCAGGCAGGCACTTAAGCCACTGAACTATTTCCCTGGCCCCACTTTGCTTTTTGTTTTTCTTCTTGTACTCATCCTTAAATGTGGTTTTTTTTCTTCTCAGACCCTGTTCTCTTGTCAGATCTTTTCTTCAGTTTGATGATAAGGTGATGTACATTTTTTTTTTTTTTTTTTTTTTTTTTGCGGTACTGGGGATTGAACTTAGGAGCCTGTGCTTGCCAGGCAAGCACTTATTCTACTGAGCTATCTCCCCAGCCCAATTTCTAAGTCCAGTTTCTGGTTAACTACTTTTCTTAAGTGGCATCATTTTTCTTCGTATACCCTAGTTTTCTGAATGCCTGAACCAACCTTGTATGTGAATCATGACCTCTGCATCTTCTGCTGCCCAGTCATTTGCTATTTTTGTTTTCTCAGAAGGCTTTGTTTTCAGAAGATCCCAGTGTCCCTCTCTGCTGTCTGTTCATGTTTTAGCCTTATAATTTATAGCCCTGAGCTGAAGGAATAAGAGGAATGTTGGGGAAAAGGAAAAGATCTAGAACCTTCTCTTCAGGCTGAAGTATCGACCAGTCAGTTATCTGCCCAGCTCAAGAACTCTGACCATAGATAAGACAAATGTGGCTGAAAGACATATACTAAATCACTTTCAATTTTGTTTTTTTGTCTTTTTGAGACAGGGTCTCACTATGCAGTTCAGGCTGACTTAAGCTCACTTTGTAGCTCAGGCTGGTCTTGAACTCACAACAATCCTCCTGCCTCAGCCTCCCGAGTGCTGGGATTACAGGCATGCACCACCACGCCTTCATTTTCAAATTTTTAATGTCACAGTATTTTCATTTCATTGATGGAAGACAAAGATTGAACTCAACAATTTTGCCTAATCCACCTCTATATGACTTAGCAATTGTGTCAATTCATTCTAGAGTTGAGATTTGGTCTTCTAGATCTTTATGCATAATTTTTTTTAAGTCTCACTATGTAACTCAGGCTGGCATCAAACTCACTAATGTAGCCCAGTGTGGCCACAGTCTCATGGCAATCCTCCTGCCTCAGCTGCTTGAGTGCTGGGATTACCGGCGTGTGCCACCATGCCTTGCTAGGCCCAGTGTCTTTTTTTTTTTTTTTTTTTTTCGCAGAACCAGGGATTGAACTCAGGCCCTTGTGCTTGCCAGGCAAACGCTTATTCTACTGAGCTATCTCCCTGGTCCCTCCAGTGTCATTTTGACAGATGCTATACTATTAACTTTTAAAAATCCAAATCTTGGGCTTGGGAGATAGCTCAGTGGCATAAGTGACTGTCTGGCAAGTGCAAGGCCCTGAGTTCGATTCCTGGTACTGAAAAAAAAAATTCAAATCTTCCCAAGTATGATATGGAGGCTCTAGCAGAGGAGCACAGTTCCCTGTGCCCCCTTGACCGAGTAGCGGTCTTCCTTCAGTGGGGGTGGCTGCCTTTCGACTGAGTGCACAGCTCCAGGAGGGATACACACTTTGCAGAGGTGCGGTGAACACTAAGTGAGACTTTGAGGCTGCTATGAGAAAGCCCACCGAGGTCTGACTGCAGCAATCAGCAGGCAGTAACTAGAGCTAAACACAGAGGGCCATAAAGAATTTGAGAGACCATTTTCCTCTCAAGGGTGTGAGGTGGAGAATTTATCTATAAACTATTAATGTTAATGAAACTAGGGTACACCTACATATTATCCAATTTTTTGGTCTCAAATATGTCCTGAAATGGTTAATTTACATATAAGCTATATTAAACACATACTAAAACTCTGTAATTGAATAAAAAGCTGATTAATCAACAAATGAACATGGGGAATGTCTCTGGATATCTTGGACTATAAGGAAGTAGAATTGTTTGCCAGGCATGGTGGTTCAAACCTATAATCGCAGCAGGAGGCTGAGGCAGGAGGACACAAATTCAAGCCCTGTTTGGACAACTAAGCAAGATCTTCACTTAAAAATAAGGGCAGAAGAAGGACACAGTACAACCCCAGTACTGGACAAAGATTAAAAAATATAAATAGAACTAGAATTTCTCAAAATCATCATTGATTATCGTAAGCAAACTTTGCTTTAAGGATGGGCAACTTCCCTTCAAGGAGTTTTGGGAAATCCTATCCTGTGAGAACACATACATGCCAGATGTAGAATTTCTAGAGACATGACTGCATCACCCTCGTGGCTGCCTCTTCTCTCAGGAAGGAGATCACTACCAATCCATCCCACCTCATGTTTTTATTGAGTTGATTCATCTGTGTGGGAAAATACAAAGATCCTTACCCAGGAGCATGGCCTTAACAACTGCCTATTTTTCTTTTAATATACAGCATTAAAAATTCAATCCCTAAGCCAAGCCATTTATATACAGACTTGAAACTTTTTAGAGCTTTCTCTTAACAGCTTCTAAATGGGCCTTAACCTGGATTAAACCTTTGAAGCTTATCTAGGGAAAATTAGCACCTCTTTATTGAGATCTTTGTTGTCTGCATTCATTGGTGCCTAAAGATAACTGATTAAGAGTTCAAAATTTGTTAGCAATCCATGTTTCATAAAAGTAACAAAGCAGTGCCTGTTTTATAGGAGCAGTATCTGCACACTCTAGTTAAGTGGTAACAATGTGGCCAGTGTTAGCTCAATCAGTGAGGGGAAACCTTTTAGAGCTTTCAAAGATAGCAAACAGCTCACTGTGGCACCCAGGCCACAGGTTCTCCACCACTGGTCTAAAATGAGAAAATTAATCAGCTTTGGCTCTTTAGATACAGGAAAATAATTTTACAAGTTTTGGAACTAGAAAAATTGAGAGACATCTTATTCCTAAAGAAGACCTCCCAGTGTAGTGCGAGGTTCTAAGGCATTAAGTGAGGACTTAGCAGTTGCATCCTGGTGGCGCCACCTGCCCACCTTGAGGAACTGCAGCAGTGTTAACGCTATTCACGTTGGAGACGATCCCATTTTAGAGAAGAGGGGCGAAATAGCTCCCAGGAATTTCTGCATACAGAGAGGCTTTCATTTCTATATCAGTATTACTTTGTCCAGACTTTCTTAATGACTGTTTGTATGAATATGCCAAAAGTGCTTGATGCTTTTAATAAGACCAAGTTAAGATAAAAACCAAGGTAACAGAACTTTACTTTTTTCCCAGTCCCATTTATTAGTCAGGGCAGACTAATGCAGAATAAAATCAAGGAAGGTTGGACCACACTGCACAACCAAAGAGGTCCTTTCTTTCCCAGTTTTAGTAGGTGCTTCCACACTATTCTTTTTTCTTTTTGCAAATGCACACAATGGATAAATTTTCATAAAGACTCTTAAGGTTTCTTTTTTCGTTTGCTTTTGCTCTATGTGAGGTACCAGGGCTTGGATATTGGAGGTAGAAATCATGGGCATAAACTTGTTTACTTGCTCAGATTATAGGTTTGATTTGCTCTTCAAGTTTAAGGGACACAGAATGTCCACAATGGAAATGATATAATGCAGATTAAGTAAAAACCCAGCATGTACTGCATACTTATGATGTGCCTACTACTGTGTTACTCTCTATATTTAATTAGACCTAACTGATCAAGTTGATGTCCTATTTTTTTGCCAAGCTCAACTCCAGCCGGCAAGGAGGCCTTCTGGGGCCTGGGAGGTGGGACCCAAGCTCCTTCTATACACACATGGAGGTACGGTGGTGTGAGGTCCCCAGGCCTTCTCACAGCTGCAGCACCTCCAGGCCTCATCAGGGCTCAGAAGCAGCCTGTACCTTAGGCGAACTTGGGAATTCTTGGTATTCATTCCCAGCACCTGGGAGCACCAAACTCAAAGGTAAGCAGAAACTTATGGTCTCTGGGGAAGGGTGATGGTGGTGGTGGTGGCACAGGGCTGATTGGAAAGACACAGCCATTAAGGGGCCAGGGAGATGGCTCAGTAGGATAAGCGCTTCCCTGGAAAGTGCAAGGGCCTGAGTTCAATCCCTGGTTGGTTCCGCAAAAAAAAAAAAAAAAAAGGAAAGACACAGCCACAGCCACTACCTTGGTTAAGGCCAGCTAGAAAGAGCTCTGTTGCCCTCCCCAAGGTCCTCTGAGGACAAGCATGGCCACACACATGGGGAATAGGGCTTTGGCTCGCAGGCAGATCTTCACGGGCTCACCAAATGGAAAGTTAAAGTATGTGTCTATGCACATGTGTACATGCGCACAACACACAACAGTGCCTAGGATGATGGGTGGCACACGGCAGCACTTGATAGATGTTCTCCTCACCCTCCCTTTATCCAAGGAAGCCTGTGATAAATGGCATTTAGGAAGCCGAGACACAGTTCCTTCATTACATCTGGTGTCACTGAACTCTAGGGACTTATAATATGTCATATAGGTGATAGGCGACTAACTTGAGGAGGGACTGATACTTAGCTGCTGAAAAGCCATCAGCAGCAGAAAGGTTACCACCTCTGGACAACCGTTGCTACTTTTGGAAATGTTAAAATCTGAGAAGATATCAGTGATTCTTAATAACAATTTCTTCTTCAATCTATTTAGAATGAAAATGGAGGTTTTATTAAATTAGTGACAGTTCACAAAGGCTATATTTCAGCTTAAGTAAAAAACTGAGGAGAAAATGACCATTTGTTTTCCACAAACATAATTCCTTTGGGTATTTAGCAAACTAAAGGAAACTGTACCTAATGTTTTGTGTCTATTTCTTAATCAAAACCCTAAATTCACTGCAAGAAATCACGACAGAAAAATCGGCAATATCAAGTCATAGCACTATTACTTGTTACTTATATACACATGGAGATATACCAATGTGCTCTACTCAGGGAACTAGTAAACAGAATCATAAATGTGCAGTAACTAGAAATGGTATACCAATAGACTGTAAGGCCGCAGTGGTTGAGTCTTCTCTGATAGAGTATCACGTTCAAAGACCAATGTATGATTTTAAATAATTAAGACAAATACTAGAATAATGCTTTGAGGAAGAAACAGGGCTGATTTTAAGACTCCTGCAAAATGAATTTGTATTGGGATTTTAATTTGGGATTAGAAAGTATATACAGGAATATAATGACATAAAGAAATAATAGTCTTTCCTCAAATATAAAATAAAGATACCTAGAAATTACTATTATTTTTAGTATCCTTTGGGCTCTTTTGTCAGTTATTGTTGGATTCAGAGTAGTTATTAGAAAATTCTGCTGTTTAATTTTTCTTGCTATGTAGTTCAGGCTGACCTTGAACTTGCAGTGATCCTTCTGCCTCAGCTTCCCAAGTGCTGGGATTACAGGCATGTGTCACCACACCTGGCTCTTTGACATTTAAACAAGTGTTCAGGTTGACTTTTACCTGAGTGAAATGGTTTCAAACTGCATTTTTATTTATTTATTTATTTATTTATTTATTTATTTAGTCTTTTTGACACAGGGTCTCACTATGCAGTTCAGGCTGGCCTTAAGCTCACTTTATAGCTCAGGCTGGTCTCGAACTCACAACAATCCTCCTGCCTCAGCCTCCCGAGTGCTGGGATTACAGGCATGCACCACCACGCCTGGCAAACTGCATTTTTAAATTTATCCTTATGCTCTGATTTTACCACTACACCCTTAATGCTGGGTTTGCTTACCTGTGAGACTTCCCAAGTCATCCTGCTCCAAGCATCTGTGCTAACCCTAAAAGGATGATATCTATTGTGGCTCAAAAAGTTATACTTTGATTAAAAATATTTCAAAGCTTTTAATAAACACATTTGGGGATTATTTCCCCCTGTAGCTCATTTTGTTGGGCTTTCCTGGTTAAGCCTGAACAGTTCTGTTAGTTGTTTTACACATCCAGGGCTATACACTGACAGGACAACTATGACATGAAGAACAGATTGAAAACAACAACAACAGTCTCTACAAAATGTTCAAATGAAAAGCACTCTCACATGGTGCTGAGAACTAGGACGTAGGCACTTCTGCTTCAGAGGTTTTCACATTTGGATCACATGTAGCTTTCCCAAGCCATTTTCTTTCACTACTGGAACTCTCTTTTGTTGTACAAACAGTCTAGCTCACTGGAAACCTTATTCTCACAAACATCCTTTTGGTGCATTAATCTTTTCATAAAATTTTCTCCACTGACAGCAGGGATCAATCCTTCCAGGGCAGCGAGCAGCCCCTGCCCCCCAGCAGATGCCATGGGACATTCTTAAGCGAGGCTGCTGCTCTGTGGACCAAGTCATCCACCAGCAAAACACAAAGGCGTGTCAAGTGAAATTCTTCTCTAACATGTCTACCTCCCTCTTTCTGGTTCCTTATTGAGAATGTAATTCAACAAAGTGTATAGCCTTCATGACATTCTAAAGCTACCAGGCTACTGGGATTTTTAAACATGATACTTAAACAGTTTTGATTTTTTTCTTCCAGAAAACCTGTGCTAAAAAGGCACTAGATAAGATGAATTTCTTCACTCTTGTTGACAGCAATTATATATTGTGTTTGCTTCTGTGACTGAGTGAAGGTGACACATATTTGGATAAAACAGCCAAATTATTTAGATTCACCTACTTCAATTTAAAAACAAACTCCAAGTCAGAGGGACAGCAGGCCACACTGATGAAGACCAGCAGGCTCATGGAGTCATGCGCGGCCAGCCTCCATCATCCCAGAGCTCAGGACTGTTGCTGACTCTGGCCTCTGAGGGTGGGCCAGGCAGTTCACTGGCAGCAGCTGTGGGAGCCAAGCCTCCTGGAGACCTGAGTGAAAGAGACAAATGTGAAGTTCTCACAGTTTTCCAGCTTGACCTTCTTGGCTAAGTTTGGGACAATTCCCCGAAGAGACCGCAGTCCCATCCTCTGCTCCTCATACCACACACTGCCCATGTCTGTGGCCTCCTTCCTGGCAGTAAGGTAGAAAGGGGACTTAGCCTCCATCTGGGTGGGTGGCCGGTGGATGTACATGTACTTGTAGAGGAGGCAGTATGGGCACTGTTTGTGTCCCCTGGAATGCTCATGGTAGATTTTCCCATGACACACTCTGGTGGAACTGCTCCGGCTCTCCCGCTTGACACTGTCTGTCCGGGCGAAGTAGGGCTGGTTCTGTGGGTCCTTGAGCAGTTCGATGTCCCCATACATCAAATCTGCATGCTCCTGCAGCGTCCGCATGTTCAGGTATTGGCTGTTGTACTTGACCACAGTGGACAGGAGAGTGATAGGGCTGTCATCCCCTAGACACCCTGCCTGCCACATCTCCTCCTCGTCAGAAAGAGAGAAGTAGACGATATTTCGCGAACGGGCACCCGACATCCCTGCCTTGCTCAGCACCCACAGCTTCTCCTTGAGTTTCTTGGTGGAAGAGCTGAAGGTGCTGCTGGTGATAGAGAAGCCCACGCCTGCATTCTTCAGGATGCGGTCCAAGCCTCGGCGGATGGCATGGAGCGAGGTGGCCAGGAAGTCTGAACCATCACTCTTCTTAACGGTGACATAAAAGTTTTCAAGCAGCTCATTCAACTTCACTGCAGGGATCTCAAATGAGACAAACACTGAAGTTATACATCTGAGGGTACCTAAACATTCAGACCCCTCCTCCCTTCTAACCTTTTCTGGGTGTTTTATGTGGCCAGGCCACATAATGTGGCCCACAGAGGTCTGAGCCTTTAGGATGAGGGTAGAAAGAACAGCAAATTTCTTTTCTTTTCTTTTCTTTTTTTAGAACTGGGGATTGAACTGAGGCCCTTGTGCTTGCCAGCCAAGCACTTATTCTACTGAGCTATCTCCCTGGTCCCAGAACAGCAAATTTCAAGCTGGAAAACCTATATTTTCTGTTTGTCTCTTGCTAATCTTTTAAATCTTAGCATTTCAATCTACAAAGTAGGGAATGATACTTGACACCTCAGAGGATTGTAGTAATACTGGAAGCAGTGGACTGTGAACGAGATTATAAGTGGGAATGAACATACACACCTGACAATACATACATAGGTCTACAAATACATATTGTCATCATCATCATTGTCACTATTATTTTATTAGGTTTTTGTCACTTCATTATTCTTCTCTGTCTTTGTCTTTACTTGCAAGTCATTTGCCTCCTTCTCCTTTAATAAAATTCATTCATCTCGTCTGAAAGATTCCTAAACTAAACTTAACTCTCAGTAGCTCCAGCACTGATTTCCTGACTCTCTATGCTTCCTGGTCCTGTAGTCACTGGCCAGGTGCTGTGAAGCACACCACACACACATCTGTGTTGCAAGTTAATGTTTCTTGATTTTCCTCATGAATTTATCTGAATAGGCCCTGAAATATCTGTGGCTTAATAACCATGTGGATTCAATATCATGATTTGTTTAAAACATCTGAAAAAAATGACTATTATTTGATTTTTTTCTAATCCCATCTGATCTATGTCACACCAAAAAACTAT
>PVKA01039745.1:0-19259 GCA_004027165.1 Ctenomys sociabilis
AGACTTTAGGGAGGGCAGAAAGATGGAATCACAGTCATGAAAAGGACAGAAAAATCAGGGGAGAGAAAAGTCCTGGAGAAATGGGAGGAGCTAAGGCTGACTTCCAAGGATACAACAGAGACTGCTTCAAAGAGCCTCTTTCTATTATCCTTGGTCCTTGCTTCCTCTTCCCCTTGTCCCAATCTGCTCTCACCTTCTGCTGGTCACAGGTCATCCAAGGGAACAGAGCAGCTGGCTTCCTCACCCTCTGATGGCTATCAGAGCAAGACTTGAGCCAGCCTTGCCTTGTACCTCAGAAGGGGACACATATCATGTAATGGCAGCTTTTCCTACAGTCAAATAAGTGATGTCACACATTAATGACTTCACGCTTCCCTTGACCCATTCTCTCATCGTTGTATTTTTAACATTAATATCTATTTGAGTTATTTAAAAGGACTGTCCACCAAAAAGAGAGGGTGATACAAAGGATCCAAGTAAATCAAAGGATCTAAAAATCAAAGAAGAATATCTGTCTTACACTGACAGGGTTCATTTTATTTCATCAACTTATCTACAGATGACATGAAAGAAGCTTTTGGCATATGACCTCTTCTCTTTCCTGCCCTGCTCTTGTGCAGACACTTGTCAGAGGCAATAATTTGCATCTTTGTTGTTGCTGTTTCTTTAACTACTTGAAAAACAACAGAGCCACCCATCAGTTTGAAGTGTTTTGAAGTGGTATAAAGGAGACTAGTAGCTGCTAGGCCTCATTCACAATATGTAGAATTGTTTATTAAAGTCACTGGTTCAGTATCAGTCTTGGACTCCACTGATTGGTGCTGCTCAGAGCCAGGAGCTCAGACAGAGAAGTGCTCACAGATGGCAAGGGGGGAGTTTGCCAGTCAGAGGCAGAGGTTCTCAGATCCCTGGAAGATCCACATGTCTCCCCAGATAAATGAGGCCCCGAAGAAGCTCTGAAGAGGCTGTGAGAATCTTGTGGCTACTTAAGTCCCCTCTTCTATTTATGTGTACAGTTCTCAAGCATCTGCATTTTATTTTAGTTAATTAATTCATTTATTTGAGACAAGGTCTTGCTGTGCAGCTCAGGCTGCCCTCATACTCACTGTGCAACCCAAGCTGGCCTCAAGCTTGCAGCAGTCTTTCTGTCCAGACTCCCAAGTGCTGGGATTGCATACATGTCCTCATGGCCTGGCTGTGTCTGCATAGAATTTCTTAGAATTAGGTATGATTCCTTCTCTAGACTAGACCATGTTTTGATTTTTCTACAAACAAGGAGAAATTTTAGAACACTTAGAAGGAGTGAGGTTTTCATAGGCCTTTTAATCCCTGTCAAGGGCAATGCCAGTACTACTACGTAGTGTGGAGAAGGTAGGTACAAGGAAGGATTCAAGGGTTCTGCTTGGCTGGGCCCGATATGAGAGCCCCATTAAACATCAACTTGGGCCGGGCGTGGTGGCACATGCCTGTAATCCCAGCACTCTGGAGGCTGAGGCAGGAGAATTGTTGTGAGTTTGAGACCAGCTTGAGCTACAAAGTGAGCTTAAGGCCAGCCTGAACTGCATAGTGAGACCTTGTCTCAAAAAGACAAAAACAAAACCAAAAAAAAAATCAACTTGTTAGTAATCCAGGACCAAGGGATAGATATGAACTTGAGAACTATCAGCATGTAGACAACATGTAGATTTCCCATGGCAGTGGCAGAACTTGCCTAGGGATAGCTAAGGACTGAATCTGTGGACACACCGAAGAAGACTGGGAAGGAGAGACCAGTAAGGTAAGAAGAAAATAAGTGATGAGCTAGGTGTCAATTATTTCAATACGGACAAATGATCAGTTGGTCAAATGCTCCTGGCGGGTTAAAAAGAGATATAGATTGAGAATTACCACTTGAACTTGAGTAGATTAAAATGCCCAGGTCTGCCTTGACTTGAACATGTGTCCCAGAGCTCAGTAAACTTAATCTTCAAATTCACATTATTAATGACTCTTGGGCATAAGATCTTTGGGAGATAATTAGGATCAGATGATGTCATGAGGCTGATGCCCCACTGTAGCAGCTTTGTAAGAACAAGGAAAGGAGGGAGACTCACTTGGCACACCGTGTCTGTCTTGTGAAGCCTACCACCACATTAGGGTCAGGAGAAGCTGGCGCCATCCTCTCAGCATTTCCAGCCTGCAGATCCAGGAGCTAAGTAAGCCTCTACTCTTCCGAAATTATTCAGTCTCAAGTACGTGCTGTGTAGCAACACACTAAGACGAGGATGTTGTGTGGACAGTATCTGTAGAGACATGCAGATGAAAATCTGAGGAGAAACAGCTCAGAAGAGAATGAGAGATGAACCGAGAGTATCAAATCCGAGCGAGGCTACCTCCGAGAAGTGCCTTCTCTCAGCAGGAAATGAGCCTTTATTTTCCCTGTGAATTGAAGAGGCTGTTTTCTCTCACCAGCTTCCTCCTGGTCTGCCTGTACTGCAATAGAGAGTAAGGTACCCCCAAGCCTCTCTCTTCATGGCTGTCTTCTACTTCTTGTCTGTACATAATGACAAATCCCTCCTCTGACAGAAATCTAGACACTGTGACATTCCCTAAGTAAGGCTATTCGTTCATGACCTCACCTGGCCGTAGGGTCGAACTTCTGGCCTATGTCATGCTTATTGTCATGGGGCCTATGGTAAAACAGGATTGGAGTTTAAGAAATTATCATGATGAACAATCATATTTTGTTTTATGTATGTTTACATACTTTCCAAAATTCAGTTGAAGGTAGAAATTTGAGCCTAATGTAATGCATGTTAGCCTATAGATTTTAGCCTTAGAAAAGAAAAATGGAGAATTCTAGTTATGCCTAATTATTTCAGGACAGAAGCGCAGAATCCTAAGACCCCTGTGTGTGCTCCTTGGTGACTCTTGGTTTATAAAAGGCTGCCTCTTCTGAGGATGAGGCAATAATATCAAGTGAGACTGTTGGGTTTGATGCAAACACATAGCGGCAGGCGGCAAGAAGCCCCACGGAAGCTACGCAGTTCTAGAGCTGTCGCTGCCATCTGAACCCCTGCTATGGTGTGAATGTTCCAAAGGCCCTTTGTTAAAGGCTCAGTCCCCAGGTGGCGCTATAGGGAGGTGGTGGGAATTTTGACAGGTGGGGTCTGAGGGCAGCTTCCCATTCCTTGGAAGCGTGGCTCCTCCCACCCTCTCCCTTCCTCCAACCCTTCTACCTGTCTTTTCTGGCTACTGGCTCACAATGAGGTGGACGGTTGTACAGTGTCCCACGCTCCCACTGTAATCAACAGACCGGTTGATCAGGCTGGAACCTCCAAAGCTGAGCCAAGGGGAACCTGTTCTCCTTACAAATTGGTCATCTAAAACAATTATCAAAGCCATCTGTTAATCATTAAATAATGGAAAGCTAAGAAACACACTCCCTGGCCACACAGTTTCTTTATGAATGCAAGAAACATAAATGAGATGCTCTTCAGATTTTGAGTACTCCCTCCTGTTACAAGGCCAAATATTATTCAAGAATAAAATGCAAACTCATCCAGGAAACAAAAAGTGAGGATGAAGAGGCCAGGTGTGCAGAATCCTGGAAGGTTAGAGGTGGGGGTAAAGGGTGTGGATGGAAAGCATCCACCCCTGAGCCCCGCCCACCCTGCGGCAGGCCCCACGCATTCTGCTCCAGATTCCGCCTGTGCCCCCCCAAAAACATGTCTACTTAGGAGAAAATGAAAACTGCCCTCAGGGATCGTCTGTACAAAAAGTTCTTTACGTTTCCGTTCTTAAACTTTTTTTTTAGTGATGAGAAATATCCTATGTTCTGAAGAACTTGCATAATCATTCCTCCTTGCTTCTACTTTTTTTTGTGATTGATTGATTAATTTATTTTTTAAAAACTTGGAAATTCGTAAACTAAAATGATCACATTCCTCCTTCCCCATCTCTGGGTAATGCCATCATTTTAATAAGCAGTGCTGGGGTAAGAGAATGTAACCTTTATCATGGGGACATCCTTGTACAACCAGAGTACAAAGGGCTTACAAAGTACACAGCCTGGCTCAAACAATCCCCTTGCTTTGTCTTAGCAGCTTTCCTTACAAATGAATGGGCTCCTAGGGCTAAATTATTATTAATTTGCAATTCCTTGTAATCTGATACTAAAACATATCAAAAATAATAAGCTAAAACGATATTCAGACCCATATTTTATTGGCTTTAGTCCTTCCCGCTTCTTTTAACACATTTCACTGTGGAAAGAAGTACAGCATGCAAAGAACGTGCCTTTGGCCCTTGGGTTCTGGGAGGGGCGGGAGGAGGAAGTGGCTGCGGTGACGTCATGCATACATTAACCCGACTGCTGCTTATCTGCAGCCACAAGCTGGCTTATCTCCTCTCCCAGCTCTGGGGCTGGGGCAGGATCTTGGCCAGCTGGGCTCTCGGAAGCCTATGTCCCCTTGCAGCTGACTCGCAGGCCCCAGCGGGGAAACCTGGAGCAGCAGGGGCTTTCTTGTCATTGTTGTGGCTGCAGCCTCTTCCGGCAAGAAGTTCCACGGGGTCACGGTCTGCAGGCATGTCTGCTAAGGGCACATTTAAGCAAATGTTAAAAGACGTCATGTGGGTATAAATCATTCAACTCATTGGAAATAATTCCAGAAAGTGGAATTGTCCCTACAATAATTGCTGAAGGATCGCTATGGCCTAACTGGTCATTGATTTTGAACATCCAGTGAGCAGACTACTAACCCTAACAGCACTGCCTTCAGAGTCAGAAGAATCTCCAGGCCAGGGTTCTTAACCAGCTCATTGATTCCAGCGGTACAGAGGAGCAGCAGTTCACCTGGGCAGATGCCCACCCCACTTCCTCCAAGTCCCAGCTTTGCGTCGCAGGGGCTCTTGGGTCCCAGGCGTCGAGGCCCCATCTTTCCAACCTAGTACAAACTTGTTCCTTCTCCGTGGCCAGGCTTCTTCCTTATATCCCACCTGCTGCCTGGCCTCCATGCAGCCAAGCCTCCCTCTGTCCCTCTGTGTAATGATGGTCCCCGCTCTAGGGAAGGGGGAAGGGAAGTCCTCCTCTCTTGCTCACTTGACCATTCTCAGGCAGACGCATTTGGGCTGATGCTCTCCCTTGCAAACGCTGGCCTGTGGATTCTTCTGACTCTGAAGGCAGACCTGTACCACGATTTTCTAGGTCCCTTCCAAGCCTTCAGCCTCAGCCTGGCCCTCCCTCATCGTCCCTCTTGTTTTGCCACTTCCAACCTCTTGGACTCACCAGCCACTTTTTTACCTGCCCTATCCACTGGGAGACTCTATGGCCTCTGTGGGACTCTTTAGCCCCTGATCACTTAAATGAATGTGGTAAATTGATAGATATAAATTCTATTGGTTAGGGCCGGCGGTATAGCTCAGCGGACTAAGCGCTTGCTTAGGTAAGCGCAGGGACCAGTGTTCGATCCTTGGTTCCCCCAGCCGCGCCAGCTCCGCCTTCAGGTGCGCTGAGCCGGCGATGCAATCCGGGCGCGGTGGCGCGCGCCTGTAATCCCAGCACAGGGGAGGCAAAAAGCAGGAAGATCCCTATGAATGTGGGCTGCATGCATAGTGAGACCCTGCACCAAAAAAAATAGAAAAAGACAACCCCCCCCCAAAAAAAAAAATTCTATTGGTTCTGTTCCTGTGCAGAACCTATTACAGCACATGTAAGTGTGCTTGCGGATTTGGCCATCCTCTTGTACATCTGAGGTGTTGCCTTTTCTCTATGTACCTATGGGTCTCTCTCTTGTGATTAGTTAGATCACCCTGGAGGTCTCTGGGAAATGCCAAGGGCTTCCCTACCTTGTTGTCTGCTGAGTGCCTGGGCTCACTCACTGATTGGTTGACTCTGGCCTCTGCTGCCCCAGCTCCTCCTACCCCAAGAGGGTTTTAGTGTGTTTCTTCCTTGGTGAGTCTGTTCCATTCTAGATTCCTTCATCCCTTGCAGGTCTTCTGCCTCCTTTTTAACCTGATCCCTCATCGATATTGACTCAGAACCTGAAAGATTGCTTCATCTACCAAACTTATTTTGTAGCTAAAATCACTTTTTTTCTTTTTCTTTCTTTTCTTTTTCTTTTTTTTTTTTTTTTCTATTTAGGACAGGGTCTATAGGACAGGATCTCACTATGTAGATCGGATTCGTAGTGATCTGCCTATGTTCAGCCTCTCAAGAGCTGGGACTATAGGCACGTGCCACCATGCTCAGTCTCAATCGCTGTCTCAGTGCACTTGGGGCCAGGGTCAGCATAGTGTGCCAGGATCAAACCCTGATCGCTGCGTCTGCCTAACCAGGATCTTTAATCTGCTGAGCTATTTGGCCGGCTCCTAAAATCACATTATTCACTCTTGCTCTTGCTTGGTCAGATAATTTCAATGAGAAACTCTTCCAAAATAGGACTGAAATATACCAAACGAATATAAGAGGAAACAGTAATGGATAGGTGTCTATTAAGGACAAGAGCAATAAAGATATTTATTTCCAAATATGTAAGAGCACTTTCAAATCTTATGTGTCTGTTTGTCTATCTCAAGATATTCCAAATTGTTAAATGTTCAAATACTGGAGTACTTGCAAGTAGATTTCAACAATTCTTTAGAGCATCCCATGGACACAGATTACTTTGAACCAAGTAGATATATGTGTTCTAGGGAAATTCACTTTTTGACAATCTGTAGAAAAATTATTTCAGCACAGTATTGTCTTTCTGTGAAATAAAAATTTGGTTTGTTTATGAATTTATTTATTCGAGACAGGTCTTGGTGTACTGCCCAGGCTGAGGCCTCAGAAGGACAACCCTCATCTTCAGCCTTCAGAGTACAAAGATTACAGGTGCTCACCACCAGGCCTGCCCAAGACAGATTTGTAGTAGATGAATTGGTATTAGCAAATTACACACATTTTTAAAGTGATCTTTTTTTTTTTCAGAAGCGGGGATTGAACTCAGGACCTTGTGCTTGCCAGGCAAGCGCTTATTCTACTGAGCCATCTCCCCGGTTCCTAAAATTGTTTTAAACTTTCATGAGTATGCAACCTGACTAAGACACTGATTTCAAAAGGATTTAATGCTCTAATTTTACCATTGTGGGAATCTTAATTTTTTTGAACAGGAGGCCCTGATTTTTGTTTTGCACTGGGCTTCACCATGATGTAGCACCAATGACCCTTTTATGTCATTCTGAAGTGAAGAAAGGTCTTAAATGATACTTTAATGCCTTCTACTCTCTGATTGCTTATTAATTCACATACATACTTGGAATCTCGTCTGGTGACTGGAACACTCCTCCACTGTAGACTGAGCTCTTAAAAGTCATCTTTCACCTCTTTCAATTGGGGCAGGAAGAATCACAGGAGTTCGCTTGATCATGGCGCTTCTCCTGCCCAGTGGAGGCAACATGGACCCTCTTCCCTTCCCCAGTTGCTCCAGAAGGGTCCACCCCCAAGTGTCTGTTGATCATTAAACACAGCTTGGCTGCTCTTATCTGTCTTCAAGAAATAAAACAAGTAGGGAGAGTTTGCTACCTTGTAGAAAATGACAAGCTCAGCCAGTGTAGGCTTGTGTCAGTGGCAATAACCTAAAAAGGAATTCCAAAGAGGGAAGAAATGTGCATGTGGCAGGCAGTGCTCAGAGATGAAAAATGGTTAACTTGAGACCTGGACATGGAGGCTGCGCCTTAAACTGGGACTGGGGACAGCCCTGCCCCAAGCTCTAGGTGAGATGGAAGCTCCACCGTGCATAGGAGGAAGGCTTCCCACCTCCTCATGGAAGATTGCCTGGAAAGGATGTGGGCTGCTGCTTATGAATATTTTAACATGTACCTTTTAATGGTTTGGTATTTATCATCTTTTTAATTTAAAAATAATTCTGACTTCATTTCTCACCAAAACATAAATGAAGGTAAAGTAGCACCAGGAAAGCAATTTTCACAAGGCTTCCTAGTCATCCTGCTCGTCCTCATGCCCACATGCAGTGCTCCCCGGGCACACTTGAGGCTCAGGAGGTGCTCTGATGGGGCCTGTCCTTCCTCAGTATTGCACCGTCCCTGGCCTTCTGGGGGTCCACAGCTGTTAATAAAGAAGGTCTGAATGATCAATTACCAAATAATAGCAGAGTCAGTTGTGAATCTTCAGTCCTCCCCACTTAAGACTCTGCATATAATTATCTAGAGAGTTTATCAAGTGCATAATGGTTACTCTACTTCTCCCTGGACATGTCATAATTAACCTATTTGCCACTCTTCTGCCTCATGGGCTCAGTTCCACACTGAAAGTCACACAAAGAGAAACACAGATGAAATAAGAATGACCATTCTGGAACAAAATACAAATAGAAACCAATATTAAAAAGAAAACAACAACATTGTGCCCTAAACTGTCCCATGGAGACCTTGCCCTAATTTGCCTCAGTAGATTCATCCCTGGTGACATTTATATGGTTCTTTACAGACTACACATTATCTTCTAGATACATTATTATATTTTTAGGTTCTTGATCTGGGAAATGCAAACAGAACACCTTCCCTTGTGGACTCAGTGGGTTAATTGATGGCAATTTAAGTGGGGACACCCAAGCTGGACTGAGTCTGTGTGGTTCTGGGTGTGGGAGGCCCAGTGGAGGATTACTGCTGGAATGACATTAAAGGAGGGCAGGAGGGGAAGATTGCATGCTATTGGTTTTCCTGGAGAAGCTGGGTGCTGGCTGGGGTCCTTGCTTTGCAAGAGATGGCTGCTGCTCTCCGGGGGAGTGCTGCTCTTCGTTTCTTGGCTCCAGTGCAGTTGCTCAGCCTTCTGGCACAGATCCTTCACCCACCAGCGCAGACTAACTAGCTTCCACTGCTGGCCTTTGTGCCCTCCTAGTGCAGATCTTTGATAAAGACTTGCATGAGATGTTGTTGTGGGATCCAGACCCTTGGCTGGAATCTTCGGGTCTCCGTTGTGCAGACAGATCTCTCATGTTCTTCTGCACCTGACTCTACTAAGCATGGACTAATCCAGTTATGAAGAGAAGATCTTTCTTCACATAAGATAAGCCTTGCAAGAGCAGCAAAGACGTGACAGAGATACCTGGGATTGCTTGGCTGCTGCAGAACTGCGTAGTGGGTAGCAGTCCCTTCACCTTTCCTGGCTCCCTTTCAGTATTTTCTGTTCTTCCTTCTTTGGGACTCCATCCTCTCAAAGTGATAAATGATGAAATTGCTACATCTCTCAACCCCAGCCTTCACATTTGGCTCTTTTTGCTATCTTCCTGCTGTCTGGTGCACATCCAATTACTTGGCGGCCATATCTGAGCAGGTCCATAGCATGAATCATGAATAGGTTAAAAGAATCCACCTAAAGGAGCCCTTATTAGGACTTACGCTGCACTACAAGAAGAGAACAGTGTGTGTACTGATGCTAAGGGGAGGTGGAGGCTGCTTATAAAGGAAAAGGCATGAGGATGTGTTTGGTGTCAGACTGTCTATTTCGTCATGGGCAGGGGAGGAGCCCTTCAAGGGCCTCTGTGAGGAGGATGACAGAAGGATTTCAGGGTAGGATTCTCTATGAGAGCTCTGAATCTGAAACTTGCCACTGCCAAAGCAAGTATCTCCCTGAGCAGTTGTGTGGTACCTGATGCAGCCATACAGCTACAAGGCATTTGGCAAATTATGAATGAAAAATAAAAGTACTTTTGGGGAAGCACTGGGCTCTGTCGTCGCCTCACATTGGCCTCTTTGTCAGTCTGCTACTCAGAGCAGGCAGTCTTCATACACCGTTTTCTGGCATTCTCCTCTACCAAGAGCACCCCTTCTGGTGCTGAACCTGAACCAAAGGTCACACATTTCTACTCCCAAAAGCCAGAGAGTAAATATTTGAATCTCTGTGGGCCACATGGTCTCTGCTGCAACAATTCAACTCACAAAAGCAACCACAGATAACATATAAACAAACAAGCGTGGCTGTATTCCAATGAAACTGTAGTTTTATAGAAAATAAGAGTGGAATTTTATATCACAACCATATTGCCATCTTTTCATGGTTTTCAGTCACTTTAAATGTGAATACCATCTTCAGCCATAAAGAACAGACGACCAGCCGGACCTTTCCTGTGGATGTATGTGGTTTGCGTCCTCTCACTTAGATTCTTACTGGTCCTTCTCAGCCACCTCAAGTGTTGTCTTCTTAGAAAATTTCCCTGGATATTGGGCTCATGGAGGCCCTTCCAAGGAAACCAGTGCATACTTACCCATGAACATCTTTCCATCTGTCTCTAAGAGTATCTGTCTGTATATCTGCTACCTACCAACAATTAAACCCCTAGGAGCAAGACGGTGCCTCCCTCCTTGTACGCTTCAGGCCTGGCCTGCTGCTTCTGCCTGGGTCAAGGCCGAGACCCTGTGTGGCCACTTAGCAGAACTGGTTATTTGGTGATTGTGGTGGGTCATACACTGTGTCAACTTGAGATATTCAGAGCTTGGCTATGTTGGTGATTTCACCCTAGGGTGGGTCCACCCCAGAGTGATTCAGCATGGAAAATAGTATATAAAGGGTCTGAGGAAGACTTCTGTGCCCCACTTCCTTGGAGGAGCTTGATCTATGCAGCTGTGCCACTTTGGCAAAGCTTAGATCTTCAGCAACTGTCACCACTTCCTTAGAGGAGCTCTGGAGCTCCGGTCTTCGCAGTTGGCCTGGAAGGAAGAGACAGTCTTGATAGATAGCACAGCTGCTGCTCCTCCTCTGCTCTTCATTGTTTTCTTCCGCCATGAATTGCTGCCATCTGCCTTGGAGCCAGAAGAATTTAGTCCAAAACCTCCACTAACTGTGAGCTAAATAAGTGCCAGGTATTTGTCCAGCAATGAATAAAAAATAACTGAGACAATGATGGTATTGCTATTATCTTCTTGATTTCTCACAGTAAGGGAAAGGTGCTTGGGGGCCACTTTGGGGGCCTACCTTAGGAAGAGGAAACAGTAGTGTGGGTGACTCTCCATCTCCACCATCGCCCTCCCAAGTGGATGTGTTGAAAGCTAACCCCCAGTGTGCTGGCATCAGAAAATGGGCCTTTGGGAAGTGTTAGGTCATGAGGGTAGAACCTTCATGAGTGGAATGAGGGTTTCACACCAGAGGCCCCAGAGAGCTGAATTCCCCTTCCATCATGGGGGGAGAATACAAGGAGAAGGCATCATCCATGACATAGGAGGCAAGATTGCACCAGACTGCAAATGTGCCGGCACCTTGGTGTTGGATTTCTTAATCTCTAAAGCTAGAAGAAATAAATTTCGGTTGTCTATAGGCCATCTAGTCTATGGGCTCTACTATAGCAGCCTGAATAGACTAAGACAGCATGAAATGATACATGACAAGTGAAACACATGAGCACCACGGGAGTGAGTGTGGCCTCCTAAGGGGCAGTGTAAAGGGCAGAGCCTGTTCCCTGCTGTCACTTCTCTCATGGCCTCCTGCCTCAGACTTACCAGCCCTTTCCCAAGCCTTCCCATGGGAATAGGGGTCTGCATTTTAAGCAGGCATCTTCCCACAGTGCTTCTGCTATCTGCATCAGCTTGAAAAACCATGCTGCTTGCCTGAATACAGACTACTTGGCTCTCCCCAAAGATTAATTTTGGCTGAATGAAAGTTGGGGAGGTTGGAGGTATCTTAGTTCCTTTTCTCTCTTTGCCTAGACAAAATATCTGATAAGCAAAATTAAGGAGGAAAAAGTTTACTTAGCTACCAGTTTGTGGGAGGTTTCAGTTCATATCAGCTGCATCCAAGGCAGGGTGGCACATGGCAGAGGGCAGCAGTTCTTGGCAGGGGAAAATAACAAAAGCAACAGAGACATAAAGGGGGGAGTGAGCCTCTTTTCCTCCCTTATATTGTATGTAAGCTACCTGCCTCGGGTGGGTGCTGCACTCACACCATCTCTGTGCTCTCCTCTTGCACAGACCCAGGATGTTTTCTAAGTGAAGACCTTGGCCCCCTGTTGAGTCATTTAAGCTTGTAGACTTCTCAAGTTGATACACTTCATGGGGAAACAACTATCCACTACCCATATATAGCTAGCTGGGAGCAAAGATACCCCAAGGACTCTGAAAGGTCAGAGACATCACATAGAATTGGCCATCAGCAGCACAGTAAACCACAGTGTCCATTCAGGAGAGCCGAGCATTAGTTGGGCAGTGGCTGCAGTGATGGTTGAAGCCAAAGAAGGTAAGGCAAAAGGAGGGGTGAGGAATAGGTAGCAGGCCAGCAGTCGGAGGACAAGCCTGCTTTGCCTAGAAAGGCACAAGGTCAAATACACCACCTCAGTCCTTGGCTGTCTGGGTTTGAGTCCCAGCCCCAGCTCTCACTCTTGCTGGTGACCTTGGGACGTTGCAGCTATTGCTATCAATAGTGGTTCCTGTCACAGCATTGTGATGAGGATGAAATGAGTTCTTACACTGGAATGAATTAAGGTCATATCTGACAGGCTTAACCCCAGGCTATCACTATCAACATTATTATGACCGTCAAGAATTCACAAGCTGGTAGGACCTAAGGGGACATATGTATTACGGAGGCAGTGCTTAGGAAACAGCAGCTGAACTGCTCTAACCTTAAATTGCAACCTGAGTCCTCACCCCTTAACATGTACCATTATCCAGAATGGACTCTGCCCTCCTTGTGGGGTCAGAACTCTTCACATAGCAGGGTTAGTTGATTTCCAGTGGGGCTAGGAGCCAGCCAGCATGCATGAAGTAGCTCCAGTTTGTAGAATGGCAGGCTCAAATTTTAAACACTGAGACTTGGAATATGGTCAAGCTGTTTCAGTTCTCCAAGACTTCATCTGTGAACACTTCAGTGGTCTACAATATGAGGTTCATGTGAAGATTTAAATGAATACTATAGCACCTACTTAGGCAGAGTGCAGGGACGGAGATTTGATTCCAGGCACCACAAGCCATGCTGGCCCCACCCTCAGGGCCTTGATGGAGACTGGGTGTGTTGGCATGTGCCTGTAATCCCAACGTTTGGGAAGGTGAAAACAGGATCAGTACGAGTCCGGTCTACACAGTGAGACCTAGTAGACCCTGTACTAAACACTTAAAAAAAAAAAAATAATGTATATTTAAATAAATTATGTCTTATTCTCAAAAAAGTAAAGCCATTCAGCTGTTTATTTATTCCCTAATTAACTTACTAATCAACTTAGGGTGGTCCTGTTTTTGAGACCACTGAACAAGCAGAAAGTGGATCTCTTTAAATTAAATACACTTCGGATGGGATGGGAGCGCGGAGTCCTCTTTTCTGCTTTTTGTCTGTTGTCGGCCTCTGTCCCTCATGGTACAAAAGGAGACAGGTGATGTATCTAGTATATCTGTTGTTCTTATAGAACAGTATTCCTATGGACTTACTTTTTTCCATAAAATTATTTCGGATCCAAGTGGCTTAAGCCAACGGTCACCATTATTACATCATACCGTCTCTGTGGGTTAGGAACTTGGGCCATCCCTAGCTGTGCCGGGCTGGTGGAATGCCTATGGAGGATGGAGTCCAAAGGTCACCCAGGCTGCATTCACTGGGCCAGTGCGGGAGGGTTTAACTCCATCTGAGATGGTGCGTTCACACTCTGGCAAACTGGCTCGAGCTGTTGCAAGGAGACCTGTTTCCTGATCAGCTAGATCTCTCTGGGGGCCCCCGAGTGCCCCTAAAATATGGCAACTGGGTTCCCCAAGAACTCATCGGCACCAAACTGAGATGTCTGTCATGATCTAGCCTCAGGAGTCACATGTCATCATCTTCACAATATGGTGCTGGTTAGTCAAGTCAGCTGCATATCACTACTTATTACATGAAATCTGAATTTAAAAAATAGAAGAGAAAATGAGGACTAAAAAATGAAGACCAGGATGTGAATATTGAGATGTGGGAATCGCCAGATGTCTTCTAAGCTACTACCCACTGACAACAGACTAGATTAAATCCACTTTAAAAAAATACTGCTCTATCAAAAAAGTCTTTTGGTTAAAATTTTACCAAGAAAGGTCATCTTAATGTATTACATTATAGAACGAGGAACCTATTCCTATTTGAGTTATTCTTGACCGTGTATGACCTAAGTGGCAGGTTATGGAGAAAGAATACATTAAAGGGAAGGACATGACAATTTTTTACTCTAAGATGGGAAATCTTAAACTTTATATTCTTGCTGTATATGTTTAGTAAAAGGCTATCACTACTTATTACTTTAGATCAATACCCAGGAACTCTTTTTCCTGGAACATTCCTGGGATAGTTGTTTGGCCTATTTCTCACAAAAGGAATACAAGAAGAAATCCTCTCCCCCGCCCTTTCTCTTCCTCCCTCCCTTCCTCTCCCACCCCAGACATACAGACACATTTTGACAGGATGTAAAGCTTTGATGAAGGAAACAAAGGCACTAAAAGATGACAGAAAAACCGCTTTGAAAAAGCCTGGATCCCTGGGCCAGTAGGCGGGGCAGAGCTCCCTCCCCAACTCTGAGAGAACCCCATTGAATGAACTCTGAAAAGGATAGGAAATGAACCTTTGTCATGTTAGCACTGAAAGGTTTGGGTTTTTATAAGTACAGATAGCTTCACTTTCTATGGTCAATGTCAAGTCTAAATCTTTAACAACTGCAAAACCAAATCCATGTTTCCTTTCTTTAGTGTTTATCACTTCTCATAGGACATATGTTTTTAAATAACAAGAAATAGAAAAGCCCTAGGACATAGTTGTAAGGCACAAATATATGATATCACTACTTATTACATGAAATCTGAATTTAAAAAATAGAAGAGAAAATGAGGACTAAAAAAGTAAATAATTGTTATAAAGTGATATATGTAAAATTAATTCAATGTATTCAAAATTAAAGACATTGTACCTCCTAATAAACATCAAAATATCAAAAGTTCTTATATTCCAGCGACTGAGCTGATTTATAAGAATCTTTAGCCATATAGTTCCAGAATTAGAGATCGTCACTGGAAACCTCCAATAACACACTTAAAAATAACTCCTCAAATTCTGTCTGCACAATGAAGGGCTATAAAAAATATCTGACACTGTTGTTTGTTTTATATTTTAGCACTGTTCATCTCTGTCATTTTGCAGAGGACAACAACTGAGAACTGAGAAGAAATTGGGAAAATTCGACCAATGGGTCCACCCTTCATCTTCCTCCTCTTTGGATACGGGGTCCTTGACTTTCTAGCTGTCCATTCTGGAGCTGCTCCCACCTCAGTGAAGCCCCTGTGTGCACCACGAGATCTCAAACCCGGTCAAGTATTCTTGGGGCAGTAGCAGGGATCACTTGTGGAATTCCCAGCTTCCACTGGAGACCCAGTGCTTGCGGGGTGTCCTGACTTCCTGCTACAGTACTTGCCACATTCCTAGCATGATGACCTCAGACCCCACCAACTTACCTGCTCCTGAGTCTCTTCCATCGTTTCCTTTGTTAGCTTTGACCATGTTCTATGAAGCCCTACCCAACTTCTTTCTGTGGCTTCAGGGGATATTGGTGGGGGGCAAGGGTGGGCTGGGTGATAGCCCACCCTCAGTGATCACGGACACAGTAATATAGACAGCTTGGTTTTCCTGCTGGGGCAACTCCTGACTGCAAATAAAACTTTATTTTTTTAAAAAGGACAAATGACAATGTTGGTTAAAATGACCACATTTACTTTGTGTCTGGGCATGTCGCTTTTTTCATAACATGTTCTCCCAAAACTTGGGCCTCCTAAAGTAATGTAAAAGAAAATGAGTGACATCTTTAAGAAGGCTAAGCAATTTATCTGCTGTAAAAGAATTTCCAATACGTTAAGGATGAGCAGTTTTTCTTTCTATTAGTATATGTACAAAATAAAAGAGACCCGGGCCACTGACGTAACTGTATGAAAAACAAAGAATTTGTGGCAAAGGAATAGTCAAAATACTTGAACTGAAAACAAAGAGAAAAGTGATTATTTTTGTAGGCTGGCCCCAGTTACTGAGCAGCTGACTCAGATGGCTGGCTGACACATCTGTATTTACATGATCTGGAAGGCATCAATTACCAACACATAGGAAAATTCTGGAAAAATAGAACAGTAAACGAAACTCCTGAAGTATCTGATGGGCGATATCTAGCAAGATTCCTTTTCCTCCTCACTGCTGAAGTCTTGGCCACGTCTGGCGTGACTGTGCCATCTAGTGGCCTCACAGTGACAACCTGCAGTTTAGGGTCTGGGAAAGGATTCGAGTCTCCTGACAGCCACGGCTCTGGAGAATATGGAGCACATGGCAACCTCCGCCAGGCATTTCCACGAGAGATGGATCCAGGAGTGGAACCACATGAGTGCACGGTTTCGCACCACCCACCCTCTCACCTGCAGTGCCCGTGTCGCTGCATTACGAGCTCTGCTGCCTCAGCCACTGCCCTCCAGAAGCTCAGGTGCAAGGAGAGGCCTTGCAGGCCTGTTTATAAGAGGTCTGGTAATATAACAGGAGATGAAGCCTTGGTAATAGGTAATGAGAATACAGAAGTAGGATCCCAGACCCAATAGCCATCCTTCCAATAAGCACAGGCTGATGTTCCTCATAGGACAATACTACCAGCCTCCCCAAATTTCTTGCTCTGAAAGTTCAGTGATCTTAATAATTTGAGCACTAAAGTAGGACCCCACTATCTCCTGCCTTTTCTTGATTTTACCTGGTGTCATGTGACCTCTCACCTGAGCTCCCATCGGTACCTAAGTTTGTCCATAGCTCTTTAATCACCCCAGTTCTGAGCAGTTCTCTGTTCAGCCCCCTGAATCCTCAGCTGGGTGAAGGAGTGAGCTCGATGCCCACCACGTGCGAAGAGTCAGAAGAAGCTCAGGGAAGGAAGAGGGAGAAACTCCCCAGGAAACACAGTGCTAGCACTCATCTTACAAGTTGCTTTGGAATAAGCGCCCTTTTCCTGTAGATCCATACCAGCAGCAGTGAGCTGATGGCACACACGTCACTTTTTTTCCTTTTAAGACAGAAGATTCTAATGTGTAAGCTGGTTCTTTTCTAATTGTAGTGTGCTCACTTTGCAGTAAGTGGGTCTATGGCACTCATCTCTAAGACGTTCGCCATCACTGATCAATACAAAAGCACGAATGCAGGAATGGTAAAATGACCCAGCTGAGAAGGATGAAGGCTAGGCCAAAACCCTCGGAAGAAAGTGAGAAAAACTGAAATATATTGTAATCTTTTAATGCTCTACCTTTGAAACTATATATATTCATATAATTAATATTTATGTAATTCCTGTTTGTATAATTCACATAATATAAAATTCACCTTTTTAAACTGTGTCGTCAAGGGGTTTTTAGTATATTCACAAAGGTGTGCAATTTCTATCTCAAATTAATTTTGGAGCATCTTAATTACCCCCAAAAGAAATCTTGCAGCCATAGCAGGTACCCCTTCCTGCTCCCGACTGCCGGGAACCACAAGGCCATTTTCTTACACTTGCCATAGATGGAATCTGTCTCCTGGCGTTACAGGTCTCCATTCCTTCCCATGGTAGAACGATGCTTTATTGCGTGGCTGTGCCATCCCTCACTGCATCTGCGTGGCGGTGGACAGACACTCGGACGGTTTCTCCTTTTGACTGTTTAGAATTACCTACCATGAACATTCACATACACATTTTGTATAATCATGTTTTCAATGAATATATGCTGAAAAATCAATGGATGATCCATGGAGATAAAAACATCTTGATGTGTTAAAGCCAACCGCACACTACTATCTCAACATGCTCAGAAACTCTGAGCGTGAACATGGTTGTTCACATATCTGTTTGATGTATCTATTCTGCTACAAAGAGGCCTACGGAATCATAGCCCGAGAACCTCAGAGATCCCCCCCACTGCGGCAGGAGTGTTCCTCCCATTTCCTCACCATTTAATCATTATGTTCACTTGATCTCCGAGCAGGGAATACTTTTAGCCGCAAGATCCCAAACATTTTGTTTCCAATTTCTACAGAGCCATCTGACAATCTAAAGTCTGTCATTTTATATCTTTCTGAAAACTCTGAGACCACCTGGCACATCTTAAAATCATACTAAGCTACCACAGTCCCACTCTACCTTCAGATCTTTCCCTTTTTTGTAAGTTCATAGTTCATCATCTCTGGTGGTTTCCTCTAATGACTAAAATATGTCATTATCCTTCTGAACAGATATTCCTCAATTCCATAAAAATGTGCCATGGCCAGTGGGAAGCACAGTGAGAACAGGATCTGTCTGTAATACTGCGTTTCTTCTAATAAAATGGCCTAAGACTGAATGACTTTGGGAACTATGTAATTTATCAGTGCAAAAATCAGCCAAATTCACCCAGACTTTTTCAGATGACCTGTATAGGACAGCATTTCTTTTCACACTGTGTGGTGACAGATCTTGTCATTATCTCTCTGCTGCATGAAACGTCCTTGGTAAACGCTAGCTGCTCAGTGAGGGTGGAATTCAGCAACCTCTCTTTCAATTGCCAACAAAGAGCTGTTGATGAGACCTCTTCGGCAATGCAGATGTGTCCTGCATGACTCTTGGGGTGATCCCATGGCTCTGCTTCCTGGAGGAAGGCGGAGATGCTTTCTGCACAGCCAACCATTCAGTCCCTCATACATCCTCCTTCATCTTCCAAGTTCTTGTGAGGCTGAAGCAGGAGGATCACAAGTGGGAACTCAGCTTTGGCAACTTAAAAGATTTAAGAAGACTGCATTTCAAAATAAAAAAAGTTTGAGAAGGGGAGGTAGCTCAGGCCAAAAGCCTTGGGTTTAACCTCCAGTACCAGAAAACAAAAACAAAACAAAATCACTAAAGAAAGGTTGTGTTTTTCAGACTTTTCTATATATTGGCATGTGCATTAAGCATTTTACATAAACTATGCATCTTGAAAGCAAATCTACTAAGTACAATTTACATTCGCATTATAGAGATGAGGAACCTGGGATATAGGAATTCAAGTAAATCATCGGGGTTCACATGACCAGAGATGGAATGTGAACCCTAGTCAGTTCTGGTTAGAGTTGGAAACCTTTTCTATAAAATTAGGGCCATCACCTACAAAAAGAAAGGAAATTTATTTGCAACAATATCCTGCTGAAGGGAACATTTTCTTAGTGGTGTCCAAAGATTTTTTTTTTTTTCCTCCTGGAGATGGACACCTTTCATTCAAACAGTGACTGACAGAGTAACAGTTGCCTCAGGAGGAGGGAATTACTTGAGAACAAGAAGGAACTAATG
>PVKA01039746.1:0-19256 GCA_004027165.1 Ctenomys sociabilis
GGGAGGGAGGAAGGGAAGAAGGGAGGGAGGGAGGGAGGGAAGAAGGATGGAAGGGAGGGCAGGCGGGCCAGAGTACCAGTGACAAGTGATCAAAGGATGCTACGTGCATGCACAGATATGCCCCACAAGACCCAAGCTCTGTGGAACCAAGCTGCACTTGCAATCTTTTAAAAAGAGAATACAGCAGGGCGCCAGCCCCCTGATATGAAAAGGCAACCAAGAAACAGCTGGATGGAGGATGCTGCAGAGAAGTACAATCTCCCTCCAGCTCATGCGGGGTCTGATGAGCCAGAGCCACACGTGGGCTTGGAAACCGAGCTTCCGCTACAGATGCAAGCTCAGCCGGGGGGACTTAGAAGGCATGGGCCACGTCCGTACTTGGACACATGCATGCCGAAGTATGTGCATGTGTGTGCACGTGCACCCATTTCTGTGTGTGCACGCATGTCCACTTTATAGCATATCACGACACTGCGCGTGTGGTGTATTGATGTGTGTGTGGACTGGAAATCCCAGAAAGAAACGCCGCCGCCGACAGTGGTGGGCGGGGGCTCGCAGTGGGAGGGGAACCTAAGCGATGTAAGCCTCTACTGTCTGAGCCTCTATAAGACATGATTCCTCCATGCACACCTACTGCCCTTGACACAGGACAAGCTATGATGGCTTTACACACGCACACACACTCCTCTGCTGATGTGGTCACAGATCCGGCTCAGGTCCTTGGATAAACTTTTATTGACCTCGCAGGTGCCCAGCCTGTGTGGGGCGGACACCACGGCTGCCCTGGTAACACAGCTGCTGCCCTCCCAGAGCCTGCAATCTGGACCTCCTGAGAGTGTGCGAGAGCCACGCGGCCCCCTGAGGCCACAGTGCTGCCCACGGCCCTGCCCGGCCCTCCCCGCAGCCCCCAGCACCACCAGCTACATCTTGTCTATGAAGTCACGAGGAGTTGGCTCCTAATTGTTTCCCATCCTGGTGCAATAACTTCAACGTTCCATTCCCTTCCAAAGTGAGAGTGAAAGCTAAATTTAAATGAAATAACTTAATGAGGCATCTGCAATTCGAAGGCGCCAACAATCTATCAAAAAAAAAAAAACCCTATTCCAAATATAGGGAAGACTCTCACATGCGTGTCCCTCCACTCATAGCTCTCACCCCCAGGACGGCCAAACCCTTGAAGTCACCAGCTCGTGAACCCCAAGAGGATAGAGCAATGCTGTGGGCAGTAAATGCACACAGAACACGTGTGTACAGAGGAACCCGCAGCCCTGGGTGGAGAAGGCCACCTTCCTGACACAGCATGTGCCTACGGCGTGCAGATGGACACCTGCTCCTGAGGAGACCTGCTCGCAGCTTGCTCTACTGTACTGAGAATGACCCCTAAGGGCCTTTGGAGCACCGCCCCAAGCCCACCCCGGTGCTGTCTCTGCTCACTAAGTGAGGGTGTGCAGCCCCACTGTGATGGACGCCGAGTGTTGCCAGGTCAGTACCAGGTCCAAACAGCTGGGAGCATCACATGCAGGCCCTTTGCATCTCCTTCCAGGGAAGCAAATTTGTAAAACATAACCAAAGAATTGAGCGTAAACAAAGAGCAGGAGATGTGTATCGCCTGGACCCACCTCCATCTGTGCATCCCCATCAGCACCACTGTCACCGTCACCACCACCTCCAGCATCACCACTGTCATATCCATCCTCCCCCCTCCCCACCACCCCATGGACCAGAATCTGAGTCTCAGAACAGCAGGGGTCCGCCAGAGGCACCCTGAGGCCACACTCAGAGGAGGCATGATGGTGTTGCTGGTCTACCTTCTGCCTCCAAGCACAGGGCACACGAGTAGCCCTGGCAGCCAACATTCACACCACAGCCCTGTATTCACAGCCTGCCCCTACTCAGGGAGCCTCGGTGTAAGCCTCTCACTCCGTCACTTCTCTCTGCCCTGCTGGCGTGGCCCTGGCTTCAGCACTGCTTGGCAAGCTCAGACTCCCAGCTGGCTTCGGTATGACCAGGCTGAGGGTCTCCTCCATTCTCATCAGCCATCATTGCATTACGAGGCGGGTCCGCAGCCCAACTGGGCCCCACACTGAGCCTCGGAGGCCAAGCTGCGCTTCCTGTCGGTTCCCTTCACCCTCCACCATTACAGGACGGGTCCTTCCACCCAAGTGCATGGGGGGCCTCTCTCTGCAGTGACCTGCACCCCACAGCAGCCAGGGGGTAGCCACAGACTGCTCGAGACTCCACAGACCTTCTCTAGCTCCCACAGGAGCCTTCAGATTTAACCTCCCTATTGTAGTGCAGACCATCATGCTGAGGGACAGACCCAGGCCTCGCTGCTCAGGCACTGAGCAGGGCCTTACAGCCACTCAGGGTGCTGCCTCTGTGACAGGACAGGCCGTCTCCGCTGTGCTCACATGGCCCTCTGCCCACTCAGCAACACAGCAGGCACCTGATAAACTTGTCCCAAGTAAACAGTCACCCCTGAAAACACAGACACAGCCCACAGACATGGGCACTGAGCCTCGGAAGGGACAGAAATCAGCTCACCGCCAAGCTCCGCTGCAGCGCCTGGTGTCAGGACCAGAAGGGGTCTGCAGCACGGTGGGTCTGGTCCAAACTCCCTGCACCTACACCTCAGGAGCTGCCGGTCATTTCTGAGCTGCAGAAAAAAGCACACGGGGCCCTCAGGCAAGCAGCTGGGTGGGCTCCCCGCCTCTTCTGCTGTCCACACTGGAGAGACAGGGCAGACAGGACACTGTCTGGCCAGGGAGGGCTGAGTGACAGACCGGATATTTCATGCATGGCCCTCCCAACCCAAGCACTTTCTCTCCTTCACCCCAGTTTCCTGAGGCAGAACAAATGGAAGCTGCATCACACACACACACACACACACACACACACACACACACAGGCGCTGACCCTGTCTGGAGAGGTCCCAGGTCTGAGGATGCCGGGCACACGGAGGTCACAGTCACTCCCCGACTGCACAGAGATCCTCCAGAGCATGGCGGCTGCCCTGAAGTCACAAGACTAATTCATAAATATCGATATAATGAACAAAAACCATGAGCTTGTCACACTTGGTAGAGGCCACGGGATTCCCGTCCTGCCAATAAATATTTGGAAGCAGAACTTTCTATGTAGCCTCAGACCTTGGAGTTGATGGAAGCAATGAAAACTGGAAATGAAAACAAACCACATTGTTTGACTATTTTTCTAACTCTACAATTAGAGTAAGATGGCCCTGGGACAGCCATAAACCCAACTGCTTCCCGTGAGAAAACGCTGCCCCTGGGGAGGGGAAGGTCCCAGATCCTAGACCAAAACCAGCGCGCGAGCCCAGATTTGATTTATTTTGATTAACAGACATTGGCCAAGCACCACCATGTTCCCAAAAAGTCCTCAGCCCAGAGGGTAAATAAGATCAGGTCCAGCCCGGGCGCAGCGTCTGGATGGGAAGGCTGGAACATGCTCGCATAATTTCAACCCAAGCAGGAGTCTAATGAGATTTCACACAGTGTGCGAGGAGACAGGGAAGACGGAAGACGGCTAGACAGGGGTGGAGGCCGCTGCCCCACACACTTAATGATGACAGCACTCGGAGGGGGGAGGGGCAGGCAGAGGCCACCACAGCAGGAGCCACCAAGGACAGAGAGGCTCTCAGCCTGAGTCACACCGGACGCAACCGGACCCCCCCCCCCAACCTCAGCAGCCGGGAGACAGGCAGGAGCCTGGAATTAATTACCATGTGGGCAGCAAACTAAGCAGGCTGTGGGGCCCTGTAGGGACCAGGGGCTTCTCCACAGGACCTCAGGCCCATGGCCATCTGTTCCCGACCCTTGCCAGCCCCAAGGGGTACAGGGGCCGGCAGATGCTGGGCCCAGAGGTGGAAGCGAGCGCCTTTCCCAAGGGTGTCCTGTCCCCGGTGCTGCCATCTCTGTGCTCCTGGCTAGACAGGAGCCTTGCCCTCCTGTCCCCCACCTGAGATGCTGAAGAGGCAGGGGGCCTCGTCTCCTGGAGCTCGCTTTAAGTCCTTTTGCCTTTTTACCATAATAAACATTTTCCCTTGGTTTGTTCAGCAGCAGGCAAAGGACCCTGAGCATGAAACCCTGGGACGCCACCACCGCCCCAAGCCAAGCCCACCCTTCACTCCTTCCCAAGCATTCAGTACTTTGCTTCCAAGTCAGCAGACCCAGGAGGATTTGCCCCATTATAATGCAACTTCAAAAAACAGAACTAGATAAAACTCAGAAGATCATGCAAGGGGACCAGAACTAACTTCACAAAGGAAACAAATCTAACAGAGACCCTCAGAGAGCATCCACAAATCAAAGACAAGATGCTGCCAAACAGGGGATGAAAGACCAAAAGAATTCTTATGAATTATAAAGACGGTTGCTGAAGTAAGATGTAAATAGGCCGGAAGTGCTGTGACATGCCCATAAGAGCAGTGCACGGGAGGCTGAGGCGGGAGGACCACTGCAAGTTCAAGACCAGCCTGAACCACAAAGTGAGATCCTGCCAGAGAGAGAGAGAGAGAGAGACAGACAGAGACAGAGACAGAGAAAGAGAAAGAGGGAGACAGAAAGAGACAGAGAAGTGGCCAGGGAGATGGCTCAATGGAATAAGTGCTTCCCTGGCAAGCACAAGGGCCTGAGTTCAATCCCCGGTTCTACAAAAAAAAAAAAAAAAGCATTTTTTTTTTAAATTTTAGGACAGGGTCTACAGGGTCGCACTACGTAGACTAGACTTATAGTGATCCTCCTGTTTACAGCCTCCCAAGTGCTGGAATTACAGGCACGTGCCACCACGCCCAGTCTCAGTCACAATGTGCCCCCAGGGTGGGGCCAGCACGGCAAGAGAAAGGACAGAACTCCCTACTCCTGCCTCTGCCTAAGCAGGCACTTTAATCTGCTGAGCTATTTGGCCGAACCAAAGCAATTTGTTTTTATTTATTTATTTTTGGTGCCAGGGATTGGACTTAGGACCTTGCACTTGCCAGGCAAGTGTTTATTCTACTGAGCCATCTCCCCAGCCCCTCAAAGCAATTTTAGATGGTAGTATGGGTAAAGTTAAGGAAAGCTCCCAATATATCAAAAATAGTTTTGAGTGTTTTAATATTTTATTTATTTACTTATTTATTTGGTACAGGGTCTCACTGTGCAGCTCCAGCGCATAGTGACCCTCCTGTCTTAGCTTCCCCAGCGCTGGGATCACAGGCGTGTGCCAACACAATTTTGATGGCCGACGTCACATGCAGTACCAGGAATCAAAACCAGGTACTTGTGCTTGCCAGTTAGGCACTTCGACTGTCGACCTGTCTCCTCGTCCCAGAAAATATTTTTTAAAACTGTAAAAATCAATCCAAAATGCTCAATTATTACCAATAGGGAAAAAATGTACAGAAATAAATTATTGGTAAAATAATTTCTAGCTAAAGGTGGCTCTGGACTCAAAGACCTCAGAGAACGGATGAAGAGCAAGCTGTCCGAAGAGCAGCAGGAGAAAAGGAGGACAGGATGGTGCAGGGGCTCACACAGAGGGCAGCACTGGGTCAGTGCCCACTCCTCAGCCGCAGCCCGGAAGCCCCTCCCGGGCTGCCCTTAACTTCCAGGGGAATATTACTTCCAGCCCGAGCGCCTGTCCCCAAGCGCCTGTCCCCAAGCGCCTGTCAGCCAAGGCTGAGCGCGCGCAAAGGGCCCACTGGTGCGCCGGGCTCGGGTGTTTGCCTCCAGCCCAGCCTTTCTGGGGAAGTGAAAAATAAAAAAATCAGGGACAGCCCTGGAGTCTGGGGAAGGAGCTTGGACAGGAGATGGAAAGGGTCCAGGAAAGAGGGGCAGGACCTTCCGCTGTCCTGACAGAGGAGGGACGAACTGCAGTGTGTGGCTGCAGTTGGAGCCGGGGGATACAGGGCACTGAGCCACTGCAAGGAAGCCACAAAGCCGGCAAGGACCCTCAGGCCGCGCACGTCTGCCTTCACGGCTCGTGGCTCCGCAGCTCTCGAGGTTCTCGAGCATCACCCACAGCCACGTGGCCCCAGAAATCATGACAGGGGACCCCAAGCTGACACACCAGGCCAGTAGTTAACTCCTTGTGGCAGGACTGTCCTACGGGTCACGGGCGGCACAGCAACCTCGGGCCGCCAATGCCTGCCCTCAAATAAAAATGCCTTTCCCGTGAAAGGTCTTCCCCTGGAAGACAAAACTGCCCCAGGGGTTTGCTCTACAGTAACCCAAAGGGTGACCTTTTGCCAAAAGCAGCAGGGTCAGATATTTTCAGGACCATTTAGGGATCTTCAAGAAAAAACCACCAGAAGCACCTCAGGGGAGCAAGAAGAGATGGCTGGTATTTACAAGCCTTTACTCCCCACTGACTTCTTAAATTATAAGCATGCACTTTCAAGTTAAGTGTTATTGCAGCCCCCAAAGGAGATGCGAGTAGGAATTCGCTGCAGGCGTCCTCGTCTCAAAGGAAATCTTGCGCTAAGATAGTACTGCTCTGGGTGCTCGCGCCTTTCCTCTGCACAAGGTGGGACAAGTAGCTATTGTACAAAAGAGATTCTTAACGTCAACAGATTGAACGCAGGGACTGGCATCTGACCTCCGTCCCCTGGCCGTGGCGGCCCCGTCCCCAGGGTGTGCTGAGCCTGCCAACCAGCTCAGACCTGGAGATGCAGCCTGTGATCCCAGCGCTGGAGAGGCTGAAAACCGGAGAATCAGCGTGAGTCCAGGTGCATACTGAGACCCTGTATCAACAAATCTCGGGGCGTGACAGCACAGCCCACCTACCACAGACGAGGGGAGGGGCTTCCGCAAGAACCGAGGGCCAAACACGGAATGCAGAGGCCGCCCCCAGCGAGCCCCAGGCGGTGCGGGCTTCCTGAGAGGGCCACGAGGCCTTCCTCCAGCCACACTCCCCCCTGCACTCCTTTCAGAAACTGAGCTTCCTCAGAAACACAGCTGAGAATGACGTGCGAAATAAGATTACAGGAATTCACAATAATCTGCAAGTTATGTAAGTTTTTCCTTAGGGTATAATTATAATTCCTAGCTTCACGGCACCTTTGGCAGGCTCTGGGCACTGAACCCTGACCCAGCTGTCCCTCCCTGCATGTTCCTGATCCCGGTGCTCCGACACCCCACCCAGCCCCGCTGTGGTCACTGCCCTCTCCGGACACTGTCCACACCACCTGAAAGGAGCTCCAGGTCCTAACATCTCCCAGGCCCTGCTGATAACAGAAAGCATGAAAAGTGACCGCAAGCAGCTTCCTGTGAAGTGTGATTCTCCAAGATTCAAGGCAGGGCCCTGGGCCGTGTGTGCACCACCCCAGGACCCTATGGTAAATCGAGGTGGCAGCTCCAACAGCACTTCCTGTGCCGCGGCTGCAGTTAGCAGAACTGTTTAGGCGGAAAGGGGCAGGCCCAGCGCCTGACTGGTGCCCGGCACAAGCCAACTTCTCCTGGGGGTGGGGGAGCCTGCTGCTGTCGGGCGGGCCGGACCCGGCCCATCTCCTCTGTCCACCTGCTGCCTGGTCCTCCCGGGAAGGACAGCAGAGGACAGCTGGTCTCACCGCGAGCCCCCTGCATCTCAGTGTGCAGCATGGGGTCACTCTGGGCTTGCACACAGCAGAACTGCCACAGCCACAGCACTCACGGTGCTTAACCCGGTCTTACCATCTGGGCCTCAGAACTGGAAAATGCCCCCCCAAAGCTGACTACAAACCAGGGTAAAAATTTCCATCACTCTGAATGCAGGCTGTTTTTAATGCCAATTTTGTGCTACTTAAATAAACAGGACCAAAGCCAATTCTGAACCCAACAGCGATTTCAAGGGAGGCGTTTAGCCGATTAGTAAGGCACAAGCAGCCTCCCGCAGGTGGACCCAAGCTGTTCCTGGCAGCTTCACCCTGGGTGTCCGCCTGGAATTTAACCACAAACCGACCCCAGGGAGTGTCCTGGATCTACACCTCACAAGGTAGTAGAAGTTCACCTCCATTAAGACGTCAGGCTTTTGAAACCAAGGATTATTGTGATCAGTGCCAGCTGGACCCCTACTGGCCTCAAGAGCAGTCCCAAACCACTCCCCAGCGCAGCTTCCTGCCTAAGTCAAGCCTTATGAATCCACCGCCCCCCACCCCAACCCCAGAATCCAGGTACTTACAGGATGCAGGACTCTCGATCCCTGGCTCCGTGCACTACCCCAGCGCCAGCCTCCGGCCTCGCCTTCCTGCCGGAGACTGTTTACTTATTCATAGGCTGCAAGGGAGAGCAAGGGAGCGGAGCCGGAGCCCGGCCAGAACGCTTTGTGTCAGCTGAATAGGATGGTAATTCAATCTGCAAATGGGAAGCGCGCTGCACGCAGCTGTCACAACGGGTCACGCAGCGAGGACGCACAAGGCTGGTGAAGCTGGGTGGAACTTGCTCTGTGACAGCGCTCCGGGGTCTTAGGTCTCTGCTTCCCCTCCCCGGGGGTCTCCCCACCCCACATAAACTCCCCCGAAACTGCAGGACGCGTCCCCACCCCCTGCAGGGAGCAGCTCAGCCCTTTAGAAAGCCACCAGGAGCCGGAAGGGGCGGCCAGGCAGAAGGAGTTAATCTCTTTCAAGTGTTTGCTGTGATTCAGTGTCTGGTAAGCACTGGCCTGGGAAGGTTCCTAATCCCACCTGGAGCCCTTGTCTGGAGCTTCGGGGCACATGCCGCACGGTGCCCCGTGGGTTTGTCCAGTGGGAGCAGCGGCCCCCACCGCGTCCCACGAGGCGAGGCCAGGCCAGTCTTTAAAGCGCACTCTAACCAAACTGCTTTTGCTTTTCATTCACAGCAAGCTCTCTGGCACCCGGAGACGATGACACAGTTTAAAAGTCCCGGGGTGCAGGGCACAAGAACATCCAGAGAGGAGAGCCCCACCTCAGGAAGGAATGGGTCCACGGACACTTTCCTCATAGGGTGAAGCTACCCTCCCCGCCCTTCCTCCTGAGCACTAAGGCCCATTTTCCTCTGCGATCTCTGCTCCAGATTGCTCTGGACCCGCAGCACAGAGCTCCGCCCCCTCCCCTCCCCCTCCCCCTTCCCCCAGCTCCTCCTCTCCAGCGGTCCCTCCACCCAGCCGCACAGTGCATCTAGGGACCCCACTCCTCCCACCTGGTCGTAATTCTGCACACTTGGCTAGCGACGCCACAATGTATTCTTGAAAAACACAGACTGGATGTTGCGTGACCTCACCACAAAAATAACCATGCACGGTGAGGCGTTTGTTAATTAGCTGGATAGAAACCTTCCAAGATGCTGATAACCCTAAAGCATTGTGATGTGACAAAAAAAAAGTCTTCTTGCCAATGTATCCTGGCTCCTGTCCCTTTGTTCTTCGCTCAGAGGTGCCTGGCAAAGCCCTCCTAAAGCAGCCACAGTCCGCTGGGTGGTTCCCCACCAAGGGCTCCACTGTCACTGTCCCCAGCAGCCTGAGCTCCCGGAAGACAGGGCTGAGGCTGTCTTTAGCCAAGAACAGGTGTTCCCTGGGGGGGGGGGGACTGCTCACACGGCTTCTCCAGGGCCACGAGCTGCTCTACGAAGCCCTGCACGACATTGTGGGAGCCATGTCATGGGCTTTTTGCTCCCACAAAGCCCGGGGAGCCCCGATGGCGAACTTGGGAGTTCTGAGGTGGGAAACACCTGGCTTGCTCAGTACATTCTCCAGGTTAGGAAGGGAAGGGGTCCTGGAGGACAAACGTGTCACTCTCCAGGGCCCCTCCCCTTCCAAGTGGCCTACCTCTGGCTGACCCACCCCAGGGCAGGTCCCAGAGCAAACAGCCTGGGAGGACACCCATAATGCCTTGTGGAGCAGCTCGTGGCTCTGGAGAAGCCGTGGTGACCCATGCGAGGGGTCCCTCCCTGAGTAAGAGCTCCTGTTGGTCAGAAGGAACAAATGAAAAACAAGCAATAAGGAGATCAGGTAAGCAAGTGGTGACTGAGCTGGAGGTCAGCAAAGCCGGTCTCAGGGACAATGCTGAGGCCTTGGGCTCTCTTGACTGGTTTTCACTGTGAATAATGAAAGACTGGGGTTGAAACACTGTGGGTGCCTCCATCAGAGAGGTCCGATCTGGGCCCATTTGGTACCAGCCTTCCTTCTAGTATGTGTCTACAGTCTTTTCTTAATCTCCATCACCCCCTCGCCCCCCTTGGGGTCCCACTGGCTGTGGTCAAGGCAGAAGCCCTGCTCCCAGAACAGAGGGCGGGATCTAGGCAACAGGCAAGGAAGCCTGTGACAGTGCTGGAGAGGGATTCCCAGTGCAGTCCGCAGCATGGGGGGGGGGGGAGGGACCTCCACAGCTGAGAAGTCAGGTTTCTCCATGTGCAAATGCTATGGCCCAGGGCATGGTGGCCCCCAGCGCCCACCCAGTCCCCTGGTCTGATGCCACAGCTGACAACCTCTTGCTGCAATGAGAAGGTACTTGGTGACAAAGTTGTGAACCCCTGAATTGGTGTCCAGAGCACAAAAATCACTAATTCGGGCCTGCAGGACCCCAGGGCCTCCTTGTGCCTGTCCAGGGAAGACATCCATCCAACCAGGGCCTGCTTCATGCACCAGGGGCCACTCCAGCGGCGAGTGGTTGGTAAACCCGGCACAGTGGCATCCCACCCTGGAGTAATTTAGGGCAAAATAAACAGAGCTACTGCCCCAGAGGCAGACCTGTGGAACTCCAACTGCCTGTTGTGAAGTGGGCAAGCCATTCTTCAAAGCCCCCGAATACTCTGAGCTCAACTCCACCATGACCTGGGAGATGCAGTGATGGTGACAGTGAAAGTTCACGGGGTGCTGGGGCAGGAGCAGGCAGCTCCAGGCAGCACAGCAATCCTGCGGGCTGGGGTGGGAGTGGGAGGTAGGGTGCACAAAGCCAAGGGAGCTGCAGGATTGCGAAGCTCCAGTACTCTGAGGGCTACAGCTGATGGCAAAATAACAAGCTGAGAGGCCAGCGATGGTGGCAAACAGGTCACACCAGCAAGAGCACAGGAAGAACAGCAGAGTGAGGTACCGGCACCTCTATGCCCTGCTAACTTTTCTGTAACTGCTGTTTTAAAAAGTTTATGCATTGTTTTAAAAGCTGACAAAAAAAAAAAAAAAAAAAGTTTGAAAGAAGGATCCAAGAGAAGGTGGTGTTCCCTCTTGGCCCTGGGAGGCAGGCAGAGCCCTGACAAGTAAAGTCAGAAGTAGCGAACCCTTCCCAGCAGGGGTGCTGGGCTACCCCAGTCTGGGAAAAGCTGGGCGGTGGGAGGAGCCCCACAATCCCAGGTGTAGATGAGGGGTGAGCCCCTGGAGGACAGACCTGGAGCCGGCTCTGTCTGGTCACATGATGGTGGGCCCCATGGCTTCCTGGAGTGCTCTACTCAAGTTTGCTTTAAACTTGGGAAAGATAGGGACAGCATTTCCCTACAACTGTCGCCCAGGAGAGTCCAGGCATAGGGACAGGGACCCTAAGGACCACAGCACGCGTGGTTGGGCACAGCCACCCAGAAGCAATGTCTGGTGTCTAATTAAAGACCTTCACCTCTCAAAGCAATTTCATCGATTAATCATCTTACAGAAAAATTAATTTTACTCTGACAAGCCCGGGAACAATTCCGTGAGGATTACGCCTATCTGCTACCCGGTCACTTGACCTCCAAGTCGAAAGACAGTGAGTGCATCGTGCTGCTCTCAGACACAGAACGATCTCAGGGCTTCGTCCCTGCCTTAATGCTAATCGTTCTCCTTGCTGCTGCCGAGAGCAGCAGCCCTCTTCTCGAGCCCTTGCTACCTGCACAGCACCATGCTAAGCCTCTCAGTGTCACGGGGAATCAAGACCTGTGTCTATGACAAGGAGAGAAACTGAGGCACGGAACAGTCACTTCAGACACTACAGCTCCAAAGGCAAGAGCTGGGACTTGAGCCAGGGCCAGAGGGCTTCAGCCGCCCCAGCCTGCACAGCCCTGTAAAGCATACCGCCAGTACAGACCCCAGGGAAGGATGGGGGCTCAGCAGCTAATGTCTTTGAAGAGAAAGTTTTCAGGGAGGAGGGCAATCCACAGAGGGCCTCTGGATGCGATGGCCCAGGACTTTAATACTACAAACTGTCAGGGTGCCGGGAACAGAGGGCAGACCAACACAGCAAGTAACTGAGGTCCACAGGGCCGCACAGGGAAGGTCAGCCTCACTGGGCCTCCTCCTCTCTGTGAACTATCCCATCCCTGCTGTTTGGATGCCTCTGGAGTCCAACGACAGCAGCCACCACCTGCTTCCTCAGCACTGACCTACTACCTGGAACACCTCACACCTGTGCACATTGACGTCACCCTCATCCTGTACACAGGGCTCCAGAGCCCCACAGTACTGATGAAGAAACTGAGGCAGCCCGAGGCCAAGGGCCATGCCCGAGGTCCCACCGTCTCTGCCTTGGCCTGTACTCTCCAGCCCTGGGGGATCTGCAAGGGGCAAGGAGAGGACCTAGGTACACAGGAGAGGCCACGGTGTCTTGTCCCTGGGGCAGAAAGGCCCTGCCCAGCAGGGACAGTCACCTTTGTCTTTTTCTGTTTCTGTCTTTTGGCCACAGGGTCTCACTATGCAGTTGAGGCTGGCCTTGAACTTCCTGCATAGCTCTGGCTGACCTAGAACTTGCAATTCTCCTGCCACAGCCTGGAGCCATCACGTCTAGATAGCAGAGCTATCATCTTTCCGCCAGCGTGGACTCACTTCACTTCATCCTCAGGCTCAGCACTGCTCTGCGCTGAAACAGGGTTCACTCATTCACCCCCAAGGTACAATTCCCGGAGCCAAGCCCAGTGCCCTCCACTCCACTGCAGACAGGAAGGCAGGGGCTTTAACCATCAAGCCACAAGGCCTCTCCCTGGCACCGCCGGTCTGTCCTCCCCTCCCCCAGGGGCACAAGGAGCTGCTCCACTCTGGCTGCACTGGGTCAGAGATAGAGGCCACAATCAGAGGTTTCAGCTCAAGACAACACCTGGGGCAGAGGACCTCAGCGTGGGTGCACTATGGAAGAGGTCTCGCCCTTTGGGGTAAAGACAGGGATCACAGGGCCAACCCCAGGGACACACGAGCAGCACAGCGTGAAGTGGGGACCTGAGAGCCCCGGCCGACCGCAGCCTCACAGTGGCCTGCACCGCCCTCTCAGCTCTGACCTCTGGGGCAGACGTGGGGGCCCACAAGGTCCGGCAACCACTCCTCGCCGCAGCTCTTCCCAGCATGGTGCCCCGTGGGAGCAGGAGACTCACCACGACCGGGAAGCCAGACACGCAGGCAGCGTGGGCACCCAAACCTCATGTTCGGTGGAGACAGTGTCAAGCACCAGTTAATTTGCGTGAGATACTCCTGCTCCTTGCTGCCCTCAGGACCAGGAGGGGCTCAGCCCCAAAGCTGGCGTGGCGTGGCCCCAGGCCGCACCACAAAGCAGCACGCGTGCTGCCTGGTCCTGGAGGGGTGTCAGCTCCCTCTTAGCCCAGCGCCCTGGTCCTGGAGGGGTGTCCGCTCCCTCTTAGCCCAGCACGGTGGCCACCTGCACAGCAAGGGCGGGAGCCATCCAGACCAGAAGATCAGCGTGGCCTGTGGGACCGGCCCTCGCACCTGTGCCTTCCGCCACACTGGCGCACAGTGACGGGTGCGGGTGAAACGGGCAGCACGGTCTGCGGCTGTGGTGATGGCCAGGGCAGGGGCAGGACACCAGCCAGTCTGGAACGGTTTTGAGGCCTGGGCCCAGCCTTGACCTCCCTAGCTGGAGGGAAATCAACCAGCACGGCCCAAAGACCTGAGTAGAAGCTAAGGCTGGGCTTGAACTTGTAGTTGTCCTGCCCCAGCTGCCCCACCGAGCCAGCTTAGATTCCGAGCTAAGCAGTAGACGGTCAGATGTGTTATAGGCTTCGAGAGAAGGGCAGCATGTGCCTTACACCCGCCAACGTGGGAAGGCGGCAACCGATCTGCGCTGGACAATCAGCACCGATCACCGCAGGCCTGGAGAGCGCTTCTCCATCTGGCAGCCCCACATCTATGGGAAAAACTGAGTGATCCTTTAGAATTACATACAGAACATAGTTATTGTAGAAAAGGAAAACTACTGTGTATAAGGAAGAAAATAAAAACAATCAATATCTTTCGAAAGCACACAAAATCTTTTAACATTTCATAAACACACTGGTCAAACAAGATCCAAACTATGACCACCAGAGGGCATCTGTGGTGACCAGTTGCACAGGTTGGCGGGTGGCTTGTTTTATAATTTCCTGCACTTTTAAGGAACTTCTACAGTGAATGTGTATTACTCTGTAAATTAAGCAAAACCTATCTAAATTACTTTCACGTAGACAAGGAACATGAGCCATCAATGAAGCACGGACCTGGGATATGCTGCAACATGCGTCCATTTCCTCTGGGTTGTGGACAGCATCCCTCTGTGCAATCAGAGACTTAGGCCTTCCGCATGCTTCCTTGGGCCCAGATCCTCAGCACCCAGCCTCAGGTGGGCCCCTGTCCATATATAACTTTCCTGCTCTCCCATTGGCCAGGGTGTGTCACATGGCCCACCCAGGTACAGGGTTTCTGGGAAATGTGGTTCTCAGCTAGGAAACAAAGGCCCAGCCCTGCTGTGCTATGAGAGGTACAGGCCTGGGATGAGCAGACAGCTGCTTCTTCCACGGTACCAGGGTGACCCAGGAGACCATCTGGGAACTTGAGACTGTGACATCCCACATTCAGCCACCTGCAGAGCAGGGCCCAAGGCCAGACACCCTTCCCAGGAGGACATGGGCCTGGGGACCTGCACACCCAGGTTTCCACAGCAGAAAACCAGGGTGAGTCACCTGTATCTGTCCCCTATCCTAGGCGCAGGACAAACGGACAGGCACTGTGGCCTCGTGGGGGTTGCACATGGTCTGTTGTGCACACTGAGAAACATTATGGGAGGACCCACCAAGCAGGTGTGAGCACCTTCTGTGCTGAGCCACAGCTGGTTAGGGACCCCAGTATCGGACCTGCTCTCCTGGCCCTAGGACCTAGAGGCCCAGCAGACAGCTGGCCAGGAGCCCGAGGTCCCAGTTCCACCAACCCCCGCAGCTGCCAACATCGCCGCCCGGTGCCCCATCTCCAGTGCTGGGCTCCACTGAGCATGGCCCAGCACCAGCAAAGCTGGGTGGGGTCCCAAAATGAACAGCTGCTGGCCACACCCGAGCCTCCCTCTGGACGCAGCCCAGCTGTGGACGCAAGCACCATTGCCAGACATCGCTGCATTCATCTGTGCATTCAGTGGGGAGCCTCCAGGGGGCTCTGCCCACCAGCAGCCACCTCAGCCTTGTTGGCTGTGGCTGAACCTGGTGAGGGCCTGACAAGGCCGCAGTGCCTAATGAAGCCACCACAGTCTCGGGAAGACGTCATGCCAGCGCAACTTCAGTCACTAGTCAACAGGCAGCCTTGTGTCCTGCGATGCTGGCTCTGCAATGGCAAGGATAAACGCCCTCTGTTGTCGGTCAGGTCCTTCCTCCATCAGATGAGGAGGTCTCACCGGGCCCAGCTGCTGTCTCAAGGATCCTTTCCTCATTCCCGACACCTTTCCTCCCTGAGGTACACTGAAAGCCCAAGGACCCCCACAGAGCCCCAGTGTCCAGCCAGCTTGCTCCTGCCTCAGCATTCACAGGCCCTCCAGACATGTGGGAAGTCCTGTTTGCGGACCCAAATGCTGGCCTGCCCTCTGCCCGAAGCTGGGGCCCTCCAGACCCCTGACCCCCCTCCAACCTGTTTGGGGCCTGGAGGCCACTTGGTGCCCAAGGCAAATGACTTCTCCAATTTAAACCAGGCCTATGCCCTAGACAAAAATGACTGGTAATACATGCAAGCCTGCAGACGTCAGAGGGAATATCAAAGAAATCTCAAGCAGCATTTTTTGAACAAAAATTTATACAGACATGTTACTTTAATTTTTTTAAAAAAATCCTGCTTTGTAAATGTCACGGAGGGTGCAGGGCTGCGAGGAGAGAGCTGAGGCGAGCGTTGCCTGCAGGACTGGCACGGGCCACCCCGCTTCTCCTCAGCATCTGACCTCCACGCCAGACTTCTCTGGGTGCTTCTTAGGGCGACTGCTGGTGCAGCATAGCCCGCAGAGCTCCACATGTTTCAGTCCTGCTCTGCAGGGAGCAAGCATCTAAATGTCACACTCTGTGCCGCTGTTGGGCCCTGGGGCCCAGGAGGTGGAGAGCAGGAGCCTTGAGCTGCCCAGGGGGCTGCCGTGGGAGGGGGCAGGCAGGTTTCAGCATTTGTTGCTGGGCGGGGGTTGCTGCCTAGGCCCTGGGTTCCACCCTCTGGGCCACCGAGAGAATAACCACTGTCATAACTATCAGTGGAAGGCCAAGGACAACAGGTACAGACAGAAGCCACAGTGGTGACAGGAGCACCGTCCCATAGGGCAGGTCCTGCCACCTGCTGACGCCAGCTCTGAGCACCTGGTCACTGCCTCCCCACACAGCCAAAGATGGTCAGTGCTACCTCTCAGAAGAACAAGCTGTGACGCACTCAGGCTGAGATCCTTAATTCACTGTCAGAGGGAGGCAAGCCCAGGAGTTCAGCACCAGCCTGTCCACCCCCAGCCCTGAGCTGGCAGAGCTGCTCTGCCCAGCATGGGGTCCCCAGGCCACAGAAAGGCTCAGCACGGGACCCAGGAAAACACCTGCCAGCGTCTGAGATAAACAGCTTTGAGCTGAGCACTTGTGGCCTGTCACTCGTCAGGGTTGATGTTTGCAAGGGACCAGCCTTTGGCCACCTCTAACATAAAGGTTTTCACATGGCTTGCACTGATGAATTTAGCAGTATGAATCCCGTGCAGGCTTTGAATGGGTGCGGGATCCTTGCCCCAGCCACACTCTTTTATCGAGAATGAGAGTAGACTGGGAGTACATTACAGCTGTTGGAAGGCTTTGCATTTGAACACTATGGCTAGGAATTCAAAACATTTTTTTTTTTTTTGTAATTTTTTGTATTTTAAGGGAGGGTCTTCAGGGTGGTCAGGGCCTCACTGCTGGCTTGGATTCATAGTGTTCTGCCTGTTTACAGCCTCCCATGAGCTGGGATTATAAGCACTCACCGCCACGCCCAATCTTAGTCAACACCTCAGCATGCCCTCAGGGTGGGGCCGGCACAGGAATCCAACCCCTGGCCTCTGTGCCTACTTGCAGGCACTTTAATCCACTGAGCTCTTTGGCAAGCCCTCAAAACATTTTATTTTATAACATTTAAAACAAAAGCCAGGTATGGTGGCACGCACCTATAATCTCGGTTACTCCAGAGGCTGAGGCAGGAGGATTGCAAATTGAGACCAGCCTAGGCAATTTAATGACACACTATCTCAAAGAAACACAGCTCAGCAGAATAAAACACCTGAGTAGGCAAGTTTAGGCAAGCGCAGGGACCGCGGTTCCACCCTGGCACTACACGCCTCGCCAGCCAGAGTCCAGGGCATGGTGGCGCAGGCCCGTAATCCCAGCAGTGGGAAGGCTAAAAACAGGAGGATCACTGAGTCCGAGCTGTGCAGTGAGACCCTGCAACAAGCAAATACATTAATAATAATAATAATAATTAATAATAATAATAAATAAAAATATCTGGAGTGCAGCTCTGTAGTAGAACATCTGCCTCACATGTGTTGTAATGGCAAACAGAAACACCGAAACGACACCCAGGATCTGGAGTCAAACTTATTTGCACCGATGGGCACTGACTGACTGGGATCATCCCCTAAGTATCAGGCCAAAGGCCCAGGGAGGGAGATTCTTTCGGTCTGTAAAGGGGAAGCAGAGAGACCGAGCTCTTGGCTGTCTTTGGCTCTCACAAAATGCATCACAGTGACCAGCTGTTCTGGGAGACAAACAGGAGCTAACACCTTGAGCCACACTGGCTGGCGGGGAGCTGCTCCAGTGCAAGGCTGGAGCCCCAGCCCAGGGTAGGACAGAAGGGGGCTGCTGGCCCTGCTGTTCTGTGACTGATTTGTATCTCCTTTTTCCCTTTAATCACTCCTCTGCTTCTGCTTTAGTTTGGGGCATTCTTCTTGCTGACTGAATGTTTGGATTAGTACGTCTTTAATACTTTCTGTAAGAGAATCTGAAGCTGTATATTTTACTGGGTGTATCTGTCCCCAGATCTCAGGGACTGGCACATGGCAGGAGTGGAGACATAATGGCCTACAAAGCCAAATCCGGGCCCCACCGTCTGCTCCTGTAAATGAAGTTTTGCTGCCCTACGCTGCACCCACTCGTTTCCATATTTCCTGCAGCTCTGTGGGCACTGCTGCAGGGAGGTCCGGCAGCTGCTGCGGAACCAGAGAGCTTGCAGAACTGCGTGCGCTCACCATGAGCTCCCCTGCGGGAGAGGGGTTGCTGACCCTTAGGGCCTGCTGTCCTCAATTTCCGAACAATCCAGTGGTTCTGTTTTCCTCCCTGTTGGCCCATTTTTTGGATAGACTGTACCCAGGTCATCCCTAATGCGCAGGAGTCATGTGGAGTGGGTGCCTCTCCTGGCACCCTTCCAGCAGGTCACTTTGGTCCCTGTTTCTGCTTCCTGCTGGCACTAGCACCCCCACAGCCTCACTAGATACTGGGTCCCACCTTAGCCCAGCGTCCTGGGTACATCCATATGGGGAACCATCCAACAGTGTCACATCAGCAGTGGCAAGTGGGGGGGGTCTCTTTGTAACAAGGGAATGGGGCTCCCCAGGGAAGAGCAGGGGTCCCATCCAGGGGAGCAAGTACCCCACAACACCTCCCTCCAACCAGTGCTGGGTCCCCCGGGGAGGGGGAGCAGAGTCGAAGTCACAAGGGCTATACGAGGAGTCGAGATCCACAAGGACCTGCAGCCACCAGGGCTTAAAAGTTTTGCCTGCTCCAGTGCCAGAAAACAGGACCAGTCAGTCCCCTCCGCTCCTTCTTATGATAAGGTTTTTGTGTCCAAGAGCTGCTATAGCAAATACCCATGGGATGGGGGCACCAGCCACCAAACTGACATCCTGATTGTGGAGCTGGAGGTTGGAGATCAGGATGGCAGCAGCCCAGGACCCTGTGAGGACACAGCTGGGCGGTCGTGCGCACAGCCGGCTTGGAGGGGAGACAATGAGGAGAGTCTGTCAGAAGGCACACTCTGGTGGGCCTGGTGGGCCCTGGAGCCTCGAGGACCAGATCTGGACCCACCCTTCGTCCCCGCTCGGCCCTGCTCTCTGCTTCTGGCCCTGAGAGCAGCCCTCCTCA
>PVKA01039747.1:0-19267 GCA_004027165.1 Ctenomys sociabilis
TTTTTTTTTTTTTTTTTTTTTTTTTTTGTCTTTTTGAGACAGGGTCTCACTGTGCAGTTCAGGCTGGCCTTAAGCTCACTTTGTAGCTCAGGCTGGTCTTGAACTTACAACAGTCCTCCTGCCTCAGCCTCCCGAGTGCTGGGATTACAGGCCTGCGCCACCACGCCCGGCTTTACCCTAAAGTTTTGAACTTCATTCATGCTGTAGTATGTGTCAGTAGTCCTTCATTCTTTTTTTTTTTTATGGCTACATAAGTTTCCATTTATAAATATGCCATATTTGGCCTGGCATTCCTCAGTGTGCATGGACATTTGGTTGTTTCCGTGGGGCTAACACGGATAATGCTGTTATGAACATTATTATGTGTGATTTTCATATGAGAATGTTTCCCATTCTCTGAGGTATTCCTAGGAGTAGAATTGCTGGAGCCTTCAGAACTCCCGTATTCCAAGGTGGCAATGCCGCTGTGTTCCTATCACCAGTGTGTAAATGTTTCGGTCTACCTGTCTCCTTGATGGTGCCTGCCAGCATCTGTCTTTTTGGTTGAAGCCGTCTTCGTGCGTGTAAGATGGAATCTCACTGTGGCTTTGACTTCTGTTTCCCTAATGACTAACGATGTTGTTTTAGTTCGGGCTGCTATAATAGAAATATGGTAGACTGGGTGTTTTCAACAACACAAATATCCTCCTCACATTTCTGGAAACCAGAAATCTGAGATTAGGGTGCAGGTATGGTTGGTTCTGGTGGGAGCTTTCTTCCTGGATCACAGATGGGAGAGAGAGACAGACAGACAGACAGACAGACAGACAGACAGAGGAGAGAGATTGCTCTAGTGTTCCTTCTCCTTCCTGAGGATTACACCCAGGGTTTTTGCAATAAATTATATCCCCAGTCAAATATATATATATATATATATATATATATATATATATATATATATATATATATAATTTGTATTTAGGATAGGATCTACAGGGTCTCACTGCATAGATTGGACTCCTAGTGATTTTCCTGTTTACAGCCTCCCAAGTGCTGGGATTACAGGCACCTGCCACCACATCCAGTCTCAATTGCAGTCTCAGTGCATCCCGGGGTCAGGGCTGGTACGGTCAGGCGCTGGGATCAAACTCCTGACCCCTGTGTCTGCCTAAGCAGGAGCTTTAATCCACTGAGCTATTTGTCCAGCCTTTATATTTTTTATTTTTTGCAGAACTGGGGGATTGAACTCAGGCCCTTGCGCTGCGCTGGCCGGGGAAGTGCTTGTTCCACTGAGCCATCTCCCCGGGCCCTGTTCTGCAGTCTTGATTACTGCAGTTTGTAGTGCAGTTTTGGAATCAACAACCTTCCAAATTTGTTCCTTTTCTAGGTGTGTGTGTGTGTGTCTGTGTGTGTGTGTGTATGTGTGTGTGTCTTTGTAGCTCAGGCTGGTTTCGAACTCACAACAATCCTCCTGCCTCAGTCTCCTGAGTGCTGGGATTACAAGCTTATGCCACCACATCCCGCTTTTCTAGGTTATTTTGGCTCTTACAGGACTCTTGCACTTCTGTTTGAATTTCAGCACCAGCTTGTCCGTGAGGATTTTTTTTCCTGTATTTAGGACAGGGTCTCCTGGGTCTCACCATGTAGAGAAGACCGGAAGTGGCTCTCCTGTTCTCAGCTTCTCAAATGCAGGGATTGCAGGCAGGTGCCACCACGCCCAGTCTCAATTGCCTCTCAGCATGTGCCCCGTAGGGCTCACACCCCGGCTGCTGCGCTCAGGCAGAGTGGGCACTTTTTTTTTTTTTTTTTTTTTTTGTGGAACCAGGGATCAAACTCAGGAACCTGTGCTTGCCAGGGAAGCACTTATTCCACTTATCAGGCCGGCTCCAAAGGATTGGATTATTTATTTTTGACTGACTCAGGCTGGTCTGGTGCAGCATGTGGAGCTGGGGATCCAACCGCAGTTTTGTGCACCTGAATTTGCCCAGCAGGTGCTTTAAACAACTGAGCTAACCTGCAAGCCCCCCATGGGGAATCTTTGAGCCTGTAGGATTAAGGCTATAATTTCTTTTTTTTTTTTTAATTTCAGAACCAGGGATTGAACTCAGATCCTTGTGCTTGCCAGGGGAGCACTTATTCCACTGAGCCATCTCCCCAGCCCCAAGGCTATAATTTCTGATAACCCCAATACTAGAAATCATTATGGGCCAGGTATGGTGACATATACCACCTCAGGGTGGCCTCATCAGGGTGGCTGAGGCAGGAGGACTGAAAGTTTGAGTTCAACTTGGCCAATTTAGCAAGAATCTTTCTTTCCTTTTTTTTTGCGGAACCAGGGATTGAACTCAGGCCCTTGTGCTTGCTAGGGAAGCGCTTATCTCCCCGGCCTTCTTTCTTTTTTAATTTATTTATTTGATATAGTGTCTTGCTATGCAGCTCTGACTCGTAATGATCCTTCTCTCTCAGTCTCTCCAGCACCAGGATTATAGGTGTGCACAATGTTTTGCCTGGTTCTGGGGCCAGCACAGCATTCAGTACCATGGATTGAACTTGGGTCCCTGCATTTGCCAGGCAGGCACTTAGACTGCTGAGCTATCTCCCCAATCCAAGAACCTTTCTAGAAAGAAAGAAAAAAAAAAAAAAAAAAAAGAGAGAGAGAGAGAGCTGGTGAGACAGCTCAGTGGACTAAAGCGCCTGCTTAGGCAAGTGTAGGCAAGTACAGTGACTACGGTTTGACCCCCAGCACCACAAGCCGTGCCAGCCAGAGTCTGGGTGTAGTACCACAGGTTCGTAATCCCAGCGCTGGGGAGGCTGAAAACAGGAAGAGCACCACGAGTTCAAGCTCGTAGTGTGACCCTGCAGCAACCAAATAAATACATCAAGAAAGAAAGAAAGAGTCGAGTGTTGCTCGCTGCACAGCCGCTCTGCTCCCGGCGCTTGTACCGAGGGGGTGGTGTACTCTAGGCCGGAACGTTGAGGAAGAGGAGCCAGCCGAGGAGGAGGAGCCAGCCGAGGAGGAGGAGCCAGCCGAGGAGGAGGAGCCAGCCGAGGAGGAGGAGCCAGCCGAGGAGGAGGAGCCAGCCGAGGAGGAGGAGCCAGCCGAGGAGGAGGAGCCAGCCGAGGAGGAGGAGCCAGCCAAGGAGGACTGTGCTGAGTTGGCTCCCACTGAGGCGAAGCAAAGAGAGGAACAGGAAAAGATCTTGGCCCCCGTGCCAAGATCCCAGTCACGACCACCACCGGGTATTTAGGTGCTGGGAAGACGACGTTACTGAACTACATTTTAACAGAGCAACATAGTAAACGAACAGCAGTTATTTTAAATGAATTTGGTGAAGGGACAGTGGCCTTAGGGCTATTGAGAATTTGATGCAGAAGAAGGGGTAATTTGATTACATGCTGTTGGAGACCACTGGGCTGGCAGATCCCGGTGCAGTGGCTTCTATATTTTGGGTTGATGCTGAACTAGGGACTGATATTTATCTTGATGGTATCATAACTGTTGTAGATTCAAAGCATGGACTGAAACATATATTTTATTTATTTATTTTTTTTTGTCTTTTTGAGACAGGGTCTCACTATGCAGTTCAGGCTGGCCTTAAGCTCACTTTGTAGCTCAAGCTGGTCTCGAACTCACAACAATCCTCCTGCCTCAGCCTCCCGAGTGCTGGGATTACAGGCATGCGCCACCACCCCCGGCTACTAAAACATTTAGCAGAAGGAAAACCAGACGGCCTCCTCCATGAAGCTACTGGGCAAGCTGCTTCGGCAGACCTCATCCTCGTCAAGGAAACAGACTTGATTTCAGAAGATGAGTTAAAAAAATTATGAGCAACTATTAGATCAATAAAAGGCCTGGGAATAATTTTTTTTTTTTTTTTTTTTTTGTGGAACCAGGGATTGAACTCAGGCCCTTGCGCTTGCCAAGGAAGCGCTTATTCCACTGAGCCAACTCCCCGGCCCTGGGAATAATTTTAGAAACACAAAGATGGAGAGCTGATCTCGCCAGCCTTCCAGATCTTCATGCCTTTGATAGCCTCTGGAATCAGTTTTCAGGAAAACCTTCAACGTATTTCCGCAGCACAACCTCATCTTGATCAGAGTATTGTTACAATCACATCTGAAGTACCAGGAAATGTGAAATGTAAAGGAAGAAAGTCTCTCTCTCTTTTTTTTTTTTTGACGGAACCAGGGATTGAACTCAGGCCCTTGTGCTTGCCAGGGAAGCACTTATTCCACTGAGCCATCTCCTGGCCCCTACTGAACCATCTCCTAGCACCTAAGAAAGTCTAAATGTATTTATTCAGTATCTCCTGTGGGAGAAGAACCTGAGAAACAAAGATGGTCACGCATGGAGGTCAGACGGCTGAACCGGCTGGTGTCAATCCCAGACAAGCAACAAGTGTTTGTCCAAAGTGTCCATGAAGAGCCGGGCGTGGTGGCGCAGGCCTGTAATCCCGAACTCGGGAGGCTGAGGCAGGAGGATTGTTGTGAGTTCGAGACCAGCCTGAGCTACAAAGTGAGCTTAAGGCCAGCCTGAATTGCATAGTGAGACCCTGTCTCAAAAAAGAAAAAAAACAATGAACAAAGTGTCCATGAACTCTATGACCTGAAAGAGACACCAGTGAGCTGGAAAGATGACATGGAGAGAACAAATCGATTGGTTCTTATTGGCAGGAATTTAGATAAGGACATCCTTAAATGGCTGTTTGTAGCTATTGTAACAGAAACAGAAAATCAGTGGACAGCACATTCCAAAGAGGATTTGTCTATAACACCAGAAGCATTTGTCACAAGGACCGGATAACAGAAGTAAGTTCCCTACTGGCGATATTTCAACCATTGTTCTTTGATGACATTTTTTTTGGCGGGACTGGGGTTTGAACTCAGGCCCTTGCTCTTGCCAGGGAAGCTCTTATTCCACTGAGCTGTCTCCCTGGCCCCTTGATGACTTCTATGAATTCCACTATGCTTAAAAACAATATTTATTTTATTCAGTACATAGTGTAAATCAGTATATAAAACATTGACATTCATAAAATAAAACATCAACTGAAGAAAGAGAGAGAGAGAGAGAGAGAGAGAGAGAGAGAGAGAGAGAGAAAGAAAGAAAGAAAGAAAGAAAGAAAGAAAGAAAGAAAGAAAGAAAGAAAGAAAGAAAGAAAGAAAGAAAGAAAGAAAGAAAGAAAGAAAGAAAGAAAGGAGAGGCTGGCCAAATAGCTCAGCAGATTAAAGCAACTGCAAGTAGGCGCAGGGAAGGGTTCGATCCCTGGGCCTGCTGTGCTGGCCCCGCCCCCGGGTGTGCTGAGACGGCAATCGAGACTGGGCGTGGTGGCGCCCCCTGTTACCCCAGCTCTTGGGAGGCTGTAAACAGGTGGGTTACTACGAGTCCAATCTAGTAGCGAGACCTGAACACCCTGTAGACCCGTCCCTAAAAAAATACCAAAAACAGAAAGAAAAAAAAAAAAAAAAAAGGAAGCAAAGAGCTGGGGCTGCACCTCCCGCATGGTGGCTCTGGGTCCAACCCTCGGTTCCAGAGAAGAAAAGAAATCATCACAGGCCATTTTGATTGTCTTCTTTGATGCTGATTTGTGGTGTCTGGCTTCTTTTTGTTCTGACAGCTGCATTTGAAACTGTTTGTGACAGTAATTTGAGGCCCACATCTACCTTCAGAGACGTTTTTTGTTTACTGCTCCAAGCACCTGGGACATTCCTAATGCAAGGCCGATCTAATTCAAGTCCCAGGCTTGAGTTTCTTGAACCACCCTTAGGACTAGGCTCGAGGCTGGGTTTTCTTCTGGCTCACCCTTCTTCTGAAGGCCATCTCCATTTAAAGGTGATGTGGAGATGGGTGTGGTGGCCCACTCCTATAATGCACGCGGGACCAGCTTGGGCACAGAGCGAGACCCTGTCCTAAAAAATAAAAAAGCCAGTCATTAAAAAAATAAACACATAGTCAGGCGAGGTGGCGCATGCCTGTAATCCCAGCACTCGGGAGGCTGAGGCAGGAGGATTGTTGTGAGTTTGAGACCAGCCTGAGCTACAAAGTGAGCTTAAGGCCAGCCTGAACTGCATAGTGAGACCCTGTCTCAAAAGACAAAAAAAATAAAAATAAAAATAAAAAAATAAACACGATGAGTCAGGGAGATGGCTCAGTGAAATAAGCACTTTCCTGACAAGCACAAAGGGCTGAGTTCAACCCCCGGTTCCACCAAAATAAATAAATAAATAAAGTAATGTGGAGTTTGAACTCCTCATCCTTTTTTTTTTTTTTTTTTTTTGGCAGAACCGGGGATTGAACTCAGGCCCTTGCACTTGCCAGGAAAGTGCTTATTTCACTGAGCCATCTCCCCAGCCTCTGAACTCCTTATCCTGAATCAAAAGTTGGGCTTTATTTTCCTCCCCTTCCCTTTTCTGTCCCTTTCTAAAGTTGTTTGTTTTCTTTGTAAAGGTTTTTTTTTTTTTAAATCTGGGGATTGAACTTCTTGCTAGGCCAGGGCTTTCCCGCTGAGCTATGTCCCCAGTTCTTGGGTTTATGTTTGTGCATGTGTTTGTGTGTGCATGTTTTGTCCCAGGGATTGAACCCAAGGCCTTCACATTGAATTAATCCTCTTTTGTTTATTTTGAGGCAGGTTGAGTTGCTAAATTGCCCAGACTAGGAAGGCTAACCTTGCAATGCTCCTGCCTCAGCCTCCCAGAGTGCTGAGATTCCGGGCGTGTGTCCCACCACACTCAATGTTAGGGTGGCCTCCTATCCTGCCCTTCCTCACAGCTCCATTCTATACATTCCTTCCAGACTGGCAAAGGCTTCCAGGGAATATGGGGCTTTTTTTTCTCTCCATGCTTGCGTTCTAAGTCCTTGCTAGAGAATTATTTCCTACTTTGTTTTGAGACAGGTCTCATTTTGCTGGCTGGTTTCTAACCCCTAGATTCAAATGATCCTCCTGCCTCAGCCTCCTCAATAGCTGAGATTACAGGTGTGCTTCACTATACCCAGCTTCTACCTTGTTAGGTTTTTTTTTTTTTTTTTTTTTGGTCTTTTCGAGACAGGGTCTCACTGTGCAGTTCAGGCTGGCCTTAAGCTCACTTTGTAGCTCAGGCTGGTCTCGAACTCACCAACAATCCTCCTGCCTCAGCCTCCCTAGTGCTGGGATTACAGGCATGCGCCACCACGCCCGGCTTACCTTGTTAGGTTTTGATGTTCTTTTTCTGTCTTTTTGAGACAGGGTCTCACTATGCAGTTCAGGCTGGCCTTCTACTCACTTTGTAGCTCAAGCTGGTCTCAAACTCACAACAATCCTGCCTCGGCCTCCTGAGTGTTGGGATTATAGGCATGCACCACTACGCCCAGCAGCTTGATGCTCTTAAAGTGATTTTTTTTCCTTCCTTTTTAAAATCTGGAGCTAGATTCTAGCTGCCCTCAGCAGCAGTTCTGGTTCCAGTTACTTGGGTCCTTGTTGCTAAGTTACTATGTTACCCAGGCTGAGCTCAAATTTGCAGCCTTCCTGTGTCGGCCTCCCAGAGAGCGCCCAGGATTACAGGTATATGCCACCATATCTGGCCCACGGCTTGGAGGGAAGCCCCTTCATACACACTTGGGCTGGGGTGTCCCCTCCCTCTGCTTGCCTCAGGCACCCTGATCTCAAAGCCCTGTACAGAATGCTGCCACTATGAGCCACCTGGACATCAGGTCCCTTACAGAGCGTCTATACCTCCACAGCTGTAGCCTCTTGTCATCAAATGCTTGTGCGGCACCCACCATTTGCCAGGCTGTCCCAGACACTGGGGATTCAGCAAGAACAGGGCAGAGGCTGCCCCTGGGCCCCAGCAGGTAACTGGAAGTGAGTGACAGCCTAGTGTGGCCAAGGTCAGGAGGAGAGGCCTGGGGAGGCAGGAGTACGGTGCTGTCAGAGGAGGCTTCCCAGAGGGGCAAACTTACGGTGCTCCTGCTTCAGCCTCCCAGAGTCTCCTGTTGCAGCTGAGGTTCAGGGAAGACAGCAGTCACCAGGCTTGAGGGGACAGGGAGGGAGGGACATTTGAAAAGGGGCAAGGAGGGTTTGTGGGTCAGAACATGAAGCAGGAGAGGGTGGAACCCCTGGAGTGTTTTGCAGATCCTCCTTCCCAAAGGGGGCTGGAAGGAGGGAAGGACCCCATGCTTGAGGTGAGTGGACTCCCTCACTCTTCCCGCTAAAGGGCTCTTTGCTGGAAAGTTCACCTCCGCCTTGCCTCCGTCCCCCCCTCCTGCCCCGGGCAGCATGGAGCATGCCATGTGAGAGCCGGAAGGAGCTGAATGAAGCTAGAGCTGTCCTCCCCTGTGCCTCTGCCATGGAGTACTGCCCCAGGGCCCCAGGGCCCTGCTGCCTTCCTGTGTCACCTCCTGCCTGGCTCCATCCTGTTTGAGTTGGATGTGGTCCCTGAGCCAGGACACCAGGAGGGCCAGGGTGGCAAGGAGCAGAACCCTACATCCCAAGCTCCAGAGGGACCATCTGGGGTGTCTCTGCCCAGGGAGCAGGCATCTTGTCGCAGTAACAGGGGCAGCAAGGACCCCGGGAGATGGCTCAGTGGAATAAGTGTTTCCCTGGCAAGTACAAGGGATTGAACTATCCCTGGTTCCACCAAAAAAAAAAAAAAAAAAAAAAAAAAAGAAGAAGAAACCGGAGCTGCTGACCCTTATTCAGCCAGCCAAGCTCAGGGCCTTAGAGGCGTTATGGGACAAGGGTGGGCCGCCTCGGTCCCTACCACATCAGGTCCCACCCACCCACTGTCCCCACCGACAAATGAAAGGCAGAGGCAGCACCCGAAGCCAAGCCTCCTGCCCCCAGCTCTGTGCTTGTCCTTCCTCTGTCCTCTCCACACAGGGGCTTCGTGCCCAGCTGTTGGGCCAGGCAGGGGTGTCACCAGAGTCACAGTTCACACTGGGGCCACACAGGGTGGGGGTGGTGGGTGCGGCAGGGCCAGGAAGGAGTTCACCTTCCTGGGGACAGGTGGAGAGCGATCGCAGGGCCCCGTCCCAGGGGGTGCAGGCTGATTCCCAGGGCTTCGACAGAATGGGGTCTTACTCATAGTTGTCGGTTTTTGTTTCCATATCTGCCTGTAGGGAGCCAAAGATCACCAGACCCTGGACACGGGGATGGGGGCCAGGACCAAGAGGGAGGGGCGAAGGGAAGGGGGGTGGAATCTGGCCCCTGGAATGATCATGATTCACCACGTGGACTGCGATTTCTCCAAATGAACGTAGCCATTTCGTGTTGCAAACATAAGGCTGGTAAAAGAAGATAGCCACAAACACCCCTGCACAGCGGGCCGAAGGGAGGGAAGCTCTGGCCTCCGGAAGCATGGGGTCTCCCCCCACGGGCTGGAGGGAGGGTCGGGCAACCTGGGCACCTGCGATGGACCCAAGGAAACAAGCTCTGCTCTCCGTTTGCCACCACCACAAACATAATTCTGGGTTTGGGGAGCGTGGTGATTTTTATCTAGAAAGGGAGATTATTTTTTTGGGGGGGGGGCTGGCTCAGACTGCCTTAAAAGCAGGTCTGGTAAAACTTGGGGAGCTGGGGATTGAACTGAAGTCCCCTGAGCCTGACTGGGTTTGCCCCAGTAGGCGCTTAATCAACTGAGCTAACCAGCAAGCCCCCTTTATCTAGAAAGGAAAAGGAATGGAAAGAAGCCGGAGCTTGCGGCTGGGGAGATGGCTCAGTGGAATAAGCATTTCCCTGGCAAGCGCAAGGGCCTGAGTTCAATCCCTGGTTCTCCCCACACACACACACAAAAAAAAAAAAAGAGAAGAAGAAACCGGAGCTGCTGACCCTTCTTCAGCCAGGACCTGGAATGCTTGGTGCTTTCTGTGGTTTTGGATCACATTCTTTCATTCAGTATCTGCGTTCAGGTTCAATTACAGCAGTTTATTTATTTGGTACGGGGTCTTACCACCCAGCTTGGGCTCATAGTGATCCTCCTGTCCCAGCCTCTGCAGTGCTGGGATTACAGGATTACAGGCATATGCCACCATGCGCCATTCCGAGGCCAGCTCGGAGGGGGGTGGGGGGTAGGGGGGAAGCGGTGCAGCACGCCCTACTTGGTTGGGATCAAACCCTGGTCCTTGTGTTTGCCAGGCAGGCGCTAAGACCGCTGAGCTATCTCCGCAGCCCCAAAGTCTTGTTTTGGGGTCTTGGTTCATCACAATCGGTAGAGAGGCCTCGTCTGACCGCGGCGGTCTGTGAAGTCGCCGCCACGCAGCCAGGTTCCTCAGCCCTGGGCGCTGCTGGCTGTCGGCTCCATCTCACTTTCTCCACGTGGAAGGCAATTGCGCGGAGCCCTGGAAAGTGGGCTGTGCCATGCGGGGCGTCCGTGGGGTGCGGGGGCAGGCGCCTGCTTCCCCTCAACGGGATGGGGTTCGGGAGAAGAGCGCCGGGCTGAGGGTGGGGGCGAACAGAAGAGGCTCTGGCATCAGACCTGGGTTCCAGTATAAGCTCATGCCTTTGACCAATCCGCCGTGCTCGCTGCAATGCTTAGAGGGTAGCCACCGTACACCAGGGACCAGAGAGCTCAGGCCAGTGTCCTAGCTCCCTACAAAGTGGGGCTAGAGCTGGTAGCTGAGAGGAATAAATGCTCATGTCTTCTGTGTCCCAGGATTGCTGCGAGGTCAAATGGACAACTGTGGGCAAAGTCTGGAACATGGAGCTGGATTCAAGGCCCCTGCTCCTCCCAGGGCCTCCCAGCCTCACTGGCCCCTCGGCCTCATGGGCCCCTTATCAGAGAAGCAGGAGGGCCCGTATCAAGGTCAGCCTGCTCTGGAGAGCAAGTCCCCTTCCCCCTGCGTAGTGAGCAGAGACCCTAGTTGGTCCCCATGTAGGCTGGGGACACTGAGCCGTGGGAGAGTGGGGGCCCAGGGTTTTGGCCAGTCAGCTTCTCCCTTAGGGGACCACAAGCCCCAGCGAGAGGGGCCTCAGTCCTCAGAATTGCCTGCCAGCTGCCAGGCACGCTAACACTGCTGGACCCAAGTGCCACGGCTGCGGGTGGAGTGCCCCGTGCCACCCTCCAGACACCGTGGGGGGCCTAGGGCTGCCATTCTGTGCCTCTCAAGCCTCCTCCAGAGAGGCCTGGGGCAGTGCCAGTGTAGCAGAGGGCACCCAGCTGTGGGGGAGGACCAGGGCATGTGCCGTCCTGCTGCTGCAGGCGTGGAGGAGGGGGTGGTGACAGAAGAGGGCGTGAGAGTGAGCACAGAAGGAAGTTTGTGTACCTGCTGGAGCCAGGTGTGTGTGTGTGTGTGTGTGTGTGTGTGTGTGTGTGTGTGTGTGTGTGTTTAGGCAGCTGATGAGCTGCTGGGGTGTGCATGGGTGTACCCCCAGGATTTAGGAGTATGCACCCACTCTTTTTTTTTGCAGAACCAGGGATTAAACTCAGGCCATTGCGCTTGCCAGAGAAGCGCTTATGCACCCACTCCTGAGCGCATGTGTGATGCCCCAGCCTCAGTGTGGACCTGGCTTGAATCCCAGCTGAGCTGCTTTCTGCTCTGTGGCCCTGGCCAGGTGCCTCGCTCTCTCTGAGCTTCACTCATCCACACCTCAAATATACCCTGAGATCTTGCAATAGCCTGGGGACAAAGAAGGGAGAGAGGGTCCATGCCTTGCTGTCATTGGTGACCTAGACTTAGTTTGCCTATCTTGAAGGTAAGGTGCCAGGGCATAGGGTTAAGAGCTTGGTGGAGGCCTGTTGGCTCCCCTGCCGGAAACTCAGGGGCTGTACCTTTCCTTGGAGGGAGACAGGTTTCAGGTGGAGGGAACAGCGCACTTGGAGTAAGCCTCCAACCGGGGCTGGTGGGGGCCTCGGCATTCCGAGAGCCCTGGCACCACCCTAGCACTGACCAGGGAGAGTGCAGACAGGAACAGGGCTGGAGGACAAAGATTCTCCATGGCCCCCAGCTGTCACCCCCGCACACGCCCGAATGGGCACAGGTGTGGGATGGAAACTCCTCTGACAAGTTGGGGCACCCTCTTTCCCTGGGGCGGGGCTCCTGGGAGGGGGCTGGAGCGGGTGGAGGAGGCGGCTGCCAACTTCCCACTGTGGGCTGCTGTTTACACCCAAGCGATGAGCTGGCCCCTGGCTCTGCGGCCTGCTTACCCGGCCAGGTGTGCAGAACGGGCTGGCTTCTGCCTGGCTCCCATCGGCAATCAAGGCTCCGTCCCTGATGAGGTTGGCCAAGGAAGGGATGGTAGAGGAGGACTCCCGGAGCAGGGGTCCTGGATCCACGGCAACTCTGCTGAGTGGGAGGCCAGGAAGGGTGGTGCCTCACTGCAGGGTTGACCAGTGCTCCTTCCACACTGGGGGCAGGGATGGGGCACCGCAGAGAAGCTGCCCTCTGTCAGTGCAGAGGCAGTGGGCAGGAAATGGGCCATGGCCGAGGCAGGAAGGACCCAAGTTAGACCCAGACATCATGACGGCCCCTGGATGGGCTAGAGTCAGACAGCTGCCTGCTGGGTGCTGCTGCTCTGACCCCCTCTGGGGCCTCCTCTGAGAGGGGCAAGAGGAGGGAGGAGAGCCCAGGAGGGCTGGGAGGAAGCGTGGATCTCCTCTCCCCCACACCGGGCTCCACTCCCACCCATCTGTCTCCCGGCGGAGAACCCAGGCACGGGTTCAGAACTGCAGGGTGACCTGTGCAAGTCCCTTGAGCCTCTCTGAGCCTCAGTTGCCCAATTCTGCACAATAGGTAGAGCGCATCTGCCTCTCAGAGCTTGCAGGAGACTACAGTGTCCACTGGGCACTTTGTACGTGTTGCATGCATCCCCCACAGGACCTCCGTCCCTAAAGCCCATCCTCTGGTGCAGACGTCACGGGGGGCAGGTGGGCAGACCGTGGGGAGCCTGGGAGAGGTCCCTGTGTGGCCCAGGCAGTGGAAGCAGCCATGGCTCGTAGGACCATGGCCCACAGAAGTTCAGAGTCCAGGGGCTGGGGATTTGGCTCAGTGGTAGAATGCTTGCCTAGAAAGCTGGAAGCCCGGGGTTCAGTCCTCAGCTCCAAAGACAAAAATTAACCTCCCCTGAAAGTTCGGAGTTCAGCTTCGGGTGGCAGCTTCCCCAGGGCAGTTCCTGTCAGCCAGGCGGGGGCTGCTCTGCTGGCCACCGTCCTGGGTTTCATTTCCTTAAGCAATGGCTCGCAGTGGCAGAATTAGCAGCCTCCCCCGCTGGGGCCCTGCCCCGTGCCAGCCGTGCCCAGTTCCCAGAGATGGCCTGGGTCCCTCGGCCCTGTCGCGCAGGACCCGTGCTTCGTGGCTGCCTCTCTGTCATCCAGGCTTAGCCTTGCCTCTGTTCCCTGGACCCTCGTTCCACTGTCAGGCTTCGGGCATCCTCTGGGGATCATGAGGCTTACTTAGTTGCCAAGGGAGAACTTGAACCTGAGAGCCCTCAATCCTCCTGCCTCAGCCTCCCCGAGTCCTGGGTTTGCAGGCTGGTGCTTCTTTCTACCAGGCTGGGCTCACCCTTCCCTCCCCTCGTCTTCCCCCATCACTCGCCAGCCTCCATTAAACCTTCTCCCCCACCCTCTTCACAGTGCTTTGTGGATGCCTAAGAGCCTTGTCTGGCACCTGGGTTTTATTTATTTATTATTTTTTGGTTTATTTATTTATTTATTTGGCGGAACTGGGGATTGAACTCAGGCTCTTATGCTTGCCAGGGAAGTGCTTATTCTACTGAGCCATCTCCCCGGCTGGCACCTGGTTTTACCCAGTCTTCCTGGCCTCCAGCCTCCAGCCCGGCCCCTTCTGGCACCTCAGCCCTGGGCTGTAGCCTTCCAGGGCTCCACTTGGCCCTCTGGTGTGTCTGGCACTCAAGGTCTTCCCTGTGGTCCCCAGCTGAGCCGCAAGCTTCCTCGCCTAGCTAAGGAGTTAGCCTGGGAGCCTGGAGATGGCTCTTGTGCACCCGATCCCTGCTGGGAAGCTCTGAGGGGGCTCAGCCCTGTTGCCCAGGGCCCACTGGGCCTCCCTCTCCCATGGTTGCCCATCTAGAGCCCAGGAGCCTACAGAACCCTGAGCAGATTCCCCAGGGCCTTGCTGCCCTCTGCGTGCCACCCCTCACCCCCCATGCGCAGGTCCAGAGCATAGACCTTGAAGCCTCCCCCCCAACCCCAGGGGAGCCGCCCGATGGCCACTTCCCCAGCTCCAGGCCAGGAGGCCTCCGCCCGCTGCCCACCCGGCAGGTTGTTTTCCGGGCACAGGGCCTGGCTCAGCCTCCAGGGCCTGCCAGTCACGTAGCCAAACCCGTTCCTCCTCTCTGAGACCCAGGCTGCTGAGCACAGCGGTTTCCTGCTGGGAGAATACAATGGAGCTGCCCCAAGGGACCCACCCTGGGGAGGCGCCAGCCCAGCTTCCCAGGCGCTGTGTGACCCACCACAGGGCCCACACCCTCTCTGGGCCTAGGTTTCCCACGTGCGAAGTGAAGGGATAGGCAAGACCATGAGAGGCTGTCACCAATGATGGCCTTGAGCCTTGAGGAATCCTTCCTTCCTAGGCTGGTTGTACAACAAGGTTCAGAGTTCTAATCATTTATTTATTCATTATTTATTCACTTTTAGTTTTTTTTGAGGCAAGGTCTCAGTATGCAGTTCAGGCTGGCCTTGAATTTGTGGCTATCTTCCTGTCTTAGCCTCCTGAGCACTGGTTTTATAGACACGCACCACCAAGGCCAGCTAGGATTTTTAATTTGACTGAAATGGTCAAGGCACTCCTGTGTGTCTTATACCCGCTCCCCTGTTTCCTGCACTTGTTCTGGTTGTTGTTTGTTTTTTGAGATAGTCTTACATGCAGCCCAGGCTGGACTTGAACTCACCTAGCCTGGATAGGCCTTGAAGAGATTCTCCCGCCTCAGCCTAAGTGGAGGAAAACAGGCATGCATAGGGGCCGAGGAGATGGCTCAGTGGAATAAGCACTTCCCTGGCAAGCAAAAGGACCTGAGTTCAATCCTCAGTTCCGCAAAACAAACAAACAAATAAAACCAACAACAACAACAAAAATAAGCATGTGCTACCATGTCCGGCTCCATGCTCTTCTTCTTTTTTGTTTTTTTGGCAGAACTGGGGACTGAACTCAGGCCCTTGTGCTTGCCAGGGAAGTGCTTATTCCACTGAGCCATCTCCCCAGTCCCTCCATGCTCTTCTGACTTCCACATTTCCACTGTGGACAGGGCCTGTCCTGGAGCCCACTTTCCCCACCAGGTGTCTCCCTAGGTTGGCTTCTGTCTCCTCAAAAGGTCTCAAAGCCCAGCTGGGGGGACTGCCTACGTCACCTGTCCCTAGGAGTCTCAGACTCCTGGAAAGTGGGGAAGCAGGATTGTGGGTGTAGGGGGAGCAGTACTCCCATAGGAACCTGACCCCACTGATCCACTGGTACCTCACACACCCCTGCGGGGACACTTTCCTAAAGCCTGGCTTCTCCCTCCCCTATCTGGCCCACTTCTTGGGCTGGAAGGCAGAGTGGGCAGGGCAGGGAGGGAGGCAGCTGGGCTCTGTTTGTTTTGGGGGTTTTCCTCATAGACTGGTTTTCTAAACTAAAGGGCTGGTGGCTGTGGGACAGAGCCAGTTCCTGCCCCTTTATGGGGCCAAGGGCAGTACATGAACTGTCCTCCTGAGCCAGGGGACCCTTTGCAGCCCTGTCACCCAGGGGCTATCACCCATTCTACAGAGGGAGAGACTGAGGCTTAGAGACGTCCACCCAAAGAGCAGCTGGAGGAGCTCAAGAGTTCCTTTTCCTTCAAATTTCCTCCCCATGGGGGACACCCCTTCCCCTGGCTTATATGCCCCTCACCCAAAACTCTCAGCCTGAAACTCTCAACTCAGGCAGCTCCATGCTTGGCCCTATCCACACCATGCCCCCCTCCCAAGTGAACATGAACCCCTTGTGACTTCTTTTCTTTTTTTTTTTTGGCAGAACCAGGGATTGAACTCAGGCTCTTGTGCTTGCCAGGCAAGCACTTATTCTACTGAGCCATCTTCCTGGTCCCCCTGTGGCCTCTGCTACTGCATTTTTTCATTAAAACTAGGGATTGAACCCAGGGCCTTTTCACTGAGTCAGCCTTTTCACTTTGAGACAGGATTTCACTGAGGTGACTAGTTTAGGCTCAAACTTGCAGTCCTCCTGCCTCAGCCTCTCAAAGTGCTGAGATTACTGGCATTACCACCACACCTAGCTCCACTGTTATGCTAAGCCTGTGATGGAGGCCATGACAATGACAGTGGAAGGTTTCCCCGGCCCAGGCCCTGTTCTAAGACTTGCTCTCCAGGATTAGCTCACTTGGTCCTAGGATAGAGGAGGATCATTCTCAGTTTACAAGTAAGGACCCTGAAGCCAAGAGAGGGGTTCTGACTTGAACATGGGCCACAGAATCAGTATTTATTTATTCACTTTTGTGGTACTGGGGATTGAACTCAGGACCTTGCACTTGCAAGGCAAGCGCTTATTCTACAGAGCTATCTCCCTAGAACCAATGTTTGATCCTGGGCAGTCAGGTCTGGGAGCCCACGCCCTGGACTTCCCCGTGTGCTCTCTTGAATCTCTATCACAGATCCCTGGGCAAAGTCACTGCGCCTACTTACTGCCCACCCTAGTACCTGCCTGGCTCTGGGTTAAGACATTATCCCTACCCACCCACTCCTACCCGAGACTCGGGCATCGCGGATTCCCTTCACTCATTTTATTTTTATTTTTTTAATCTTTTTTGGGGGGACAGGGCCTCACTATGAAGTTCTGGCTGGCCTTAAGCTCACTTTGTAGCTCAAGCTGGTCTTGAACTCACAACAATCCTCCTGCCTCAGCCTCCCGAGTGCTGGGATTACGGGCATGTGCCACCATGCCCGGCTTTTATTTTATTTTATTTTTATTTTTTAAAGTTTTGGGATGAATTCATGCTTTTCTTTTTCTTTTTGATGGAACCGGGGATTGAACTCAGGCCCTTGCGCTTGCCAGGGAAGCGCTTATTCCTCTGAGCCATCTCCCTGGCCCTTATTCCCTTCACTCATGCTCGTGTCCCCACTCCCTGCGTTACAGGCTTGGTGCCCCCCATGGCAGGTGTTCTTAGAAGAACCCAGTGGATTCCAGCTTGGGATCCACCGGGCTTCCCCACAGTGCCCTCTGCTGGCCATCCCGAGCGCTGCCGCTCCTGGGCCGCTCGTGGGCTGAGAGCCCCCGCTTGAGCCGGGTGGCCAGCCTAATAACCCCCTGGGTTTATAGAGCTCCTTTCTTCTACCGAGCTCAAAGAGCTTTCCCACCTCTGATCTCCCTGGCCTGGGACCAGCCCTGGCCGTGTGGGAGGGCCCCGCATTCATCTCCCCATTTTACAGAGGCAAACCAAGGCCTGCAGAGGGTCGGGGCGAGCCCCGGCGTGTGGCCGGCAGGCCTTACAGCTCCATGCGCCTGACCCTCCCGGGAACACAGGGACACACGGAGGCCTGGAGAGGGGCAGACATGCCCGAATGAGTCCTGGACTAGCACCCTGGGGTCCTGGGCGCCATCTGGGGCTTTCCCACAACATCAAGGCCTATGGGGACGTGGAACAAGCCCAGGCCAACTCACTACCATGGCGTGCCTGGTCCATCTGAGAAAGGAACCCTCCCAACTCCCACCTGCCTCCCGGGATGAGCTCTGCACAGCAGAACAGATGGACACCTCGGGCTGGGAGCCACTCACGAGCAGGTGTGAGGCCAGGTGAGGACCAGCCCCAGAGAAATCACCAGCCATGGTGTGACCTTCACAAGGGGACCGTCCTGTCTGGCTGACCTGCTTGGGGTACAGAAGGTGGAAGTGACAAGAAATGGTTAGCCCCCAAGTCTTGTGGCACCCGCCTGCATTCCCAGTTCTCAGGAGGCTGAGGCAGCCTGGGCCGCATAATGAGATCCTGTCTCCAAACAAAACAAAGAAATGGTTGATCTCAGTTCTGTGCACTACTATGCCCTGTTTGGTGTGGCTCATATTTGTTCAATTTTTTTTATCCCCTCTCTGCCAGACTTTAAACTGGGCATTAGCAAGCCCTTTTTTTGGGGGGGGGGAGAACTGGGGATTGAACTCAGGCCCTTGTGTTTGCCTGGCAAGCATTTATACCACTGAGCCATCTCCCCGGCCCCTAGCATACCTTTCCTGTAAAAGTCACAACTGCACAGTTGTAGTATGACAGCAGTCTTATACAAAAGGCAAAGGAGCCGGGCGTGGTGGTGCATGCCTGTAATCCCAGCACTTGGGAGGCAGGAGGATTGTTGTGAGTTCAAGACCAGCCTGAGCTACAAAATGAGCTTAAGGCCAACCTGAACTGCATAGCGAGACCTTGTCTCAAAAAGACCAAAAAAAAAAAAAAAAAAAAAAAAAAGGCAAATGAATGAGCACAGACATTTTTAAATAAACCTTTATTTATAAGGGCAGGCTTGGGGACTGTCTAACTGGCAAGCACAAGGTCCTGAGTTTCATCCCTAGTACGCCCCCCCCCCCAAAAAAAAACAGCTTTCTAAAGGCCAGCCAAATAGCTCAGTGGATTAAAGTGCCTACAAGCAGGCTCAGGGGCCTAGGAGTTCCATCCCCAGGCCTGCCTTGTCAGCCCTGCCCCTGAGGTACATTGATTGATTTATTTATTTTTTGTCTTTTTGAGACAGGGTCTCACTATGCAGTTCAGGATGGCCTTAAGCTCACTTTGTAGCTTAGGCTGGTCTCGAACTCACAACAATCCTCCTGCCTCAGCCTCCCAAGTGCTGGGATTACAGGCATGCGCCACCACGCCCGGCTATCCGAGGTACATTGAGATGGCAACCAAGACTGGGTGTGGTGGAGCAAGCCTGTAATCCCAGCTCTTGGGAGGCTGTAAACAGGCGGATCACTACGAGTCCAATCTAATAGTGAGACTCTGAAAACCCTGTAGACCCTTCCCTAAAGTACAAAAAATAAAAAATAAAATTATAAGAACAGCTGTGGACCATGGTTTGCCCCACATACAACAGGCAAACTGTTGTAACTCAAAAATCAGATGACAACGAGGCAAGTCCAAAAGGAAAAGAAGCGCTTTATTTTAGGTGGTACCCACTGGGTAGCCTCTCCATGCGAGAAGGAGGAGGGCCCCCCGAGGGCTGGGCAGCAGGGCATTTATGCTCAAAAACCACAGGCTGGGAGGGGTAAGCAAGCATCGTCATAGAAGCTAAAATGGCCATTAGGGGGTACGGGGACAATTTTGACTGGGGGAGACATACATTATGTCCAAATTTGGGTCAGGACATGTACATTTGGGGGGGTCAGCAAGCATGGTTACAGAAGCTAAAAGCGGTGAAG
>PVKA01039748.1:0-19255 GCA_004027165.1 Ctenomys sociabilis
AGACTACTATACCCTGCAAAACTCTCTTTCAAGTTTGATGGAGAAGTGAAATACTTCCACGACAAAGAACAACTAAAGAATTTCATGAGGACAAAGCCATCCCTCCACAGGCTGCTGAAAGAGGTTCTAGAGAGAGACCACAACGACCAGAACTCCATGCAAGAGAATGGAAGGAACCCACTAAACAGGACAGTCAATTCAGAAGGAAATTAAGGAGATGAAAAACTTCCAGAGCAGAATGTTGGCGAGTAGAGATGGACAAAAGGAAATTAATAGCTACTTACCTAGTATCTGTCTAGGTTATTTATCACTATAACTTCCTTGACAGTGTATGTACTGCTCTTTGTTGTATAAGTCAAGAAACTGAGACAGAGTTTTGACAGTGGCTCCTTTGAGAGCAGATATATTTCTTGGTCATCACCCATGGCTTGAAGATGCCAGACCTTGTGTGGCAAAAGGCCTTGTGGAAAGAGTTTGAGTGCAAGACTGGTCTTAAGAAAGCAACTGGATTTAATTTAACCTACATGAGGAAGTTCTTTGCTTACAAGTGGTCACAGTTATAAAGTCGAGGCAAAGTTAGAAAGCATTCTTATAGTCCATATCTCTCATTAGATAAGAAAACTGAACTTCAAAGAAATTAAGGCATTGACAAAATAAAATGAGGATTAGGAACTTATCTCTGGAACCCCAAAGATTTTACCAGCATCTCCAACTATTCCTTACCGTTTGTCTAAATACAGAATTTCTCTGGCAAGAGAGGGATTTATCTGACCTTGGTAGTTACTGTGGTTGATAGAGCAAAACAATCTATAGTTATTTTCCGTGTCTGGGAAAGAAACCATTCTGCCTAGCTCCTGAAAAGCTTAGCTGTGTGAGATGATGGTCCATGCCCTTTAGTAGGGCTCAGGGACAGGCAGAAACACCACTTCAGTCTAAATTAAATACAGCAGGACAGCATCAGAGGTACCTCCCAGAGACTCATATCAAGCACAAAGACTTAAAGGCTTTGGGAGGGTCTGACCACTAATTAGGGACAAAGGAAAGATTAGCATCAATTCTTGTGATTTAAAGGGAAATATTATGGCCCTGAACCTGTTCAGTCAGTACTCAGTGCGAACCTGCTCAAACAAGCAAGGCTGTCAGTCTTCTGCACATTGGGTGCCTGGACCACATTTACATTCAAATGAGCCTTTTAAAAAACAGCTACTCGCGTTTTTAACAAGGAAATAGATAAAAGTAGCCTCATTAAGGGCTCGCCAAATAGATCAACGGATTAAAGTGCCTGCAAGCAGATGAAGAGGTTGGGGTTCGATCCCAGGCCTGCCATGCAGGCCCCTCACCCAAGGCACAGTGAGATGGCAATTGAGACTGGGTGTGGTGGTGCACACCTGTAATCCCAGCTCTTGGGAAGCTAGAAACAGACAGATCGCTATGAGTCTAGTAGTGAGACCCTGAACACCCTGTAGAGCCTTCCCTAAAAATGTATGCACACACACACACACAAAAGATTATAACCTAACACATCATTTGTTTTTTTTTGTCTCCCAATTTAATTACATTGCAGGAAATATTTGGCTAAAACATATTACTTATGATATTTACATTAATAACAGGACTGGAGAGGTTGCAGTTCATTATTCTTTTGGATTCCGTTTCTCCTTCTAGAATAATATCACTTTTCCTATCTCATTTGTAATGTGATGGCAAAGCAAGTGATAAGGCCTAATTGTCTCTGAAAGAAAACCTTTTAAAAATCTATTCTGTCATATGCAACATATTTAGAGCTTACAATAAGCAATTTCTCTCCAGAGGAAGTTTTTCAAGGGAAAAAAAAGTGACTCTAAACGTGATTTCAGCAGCAAAGTAGATTAAATATCCACCATATTAGTCACAGAGCATTAGATGGAATTGAATTGACTGAACAGAGGTCAAAGAGTGGCTGAAGTTTTTAGCCCACCAGAGGAGCAATAAAATCCAACCATACTTAAAATCATTAACTTTAAACCCTTTGATACGAGATCCAAAACCTCTCTGCTCATTCCTGAAACTTCCAAATGCCACACCTGGTAAAAGAATCAATCCTTTCAAGAGAGCCACATTTCAGAAATACTTTCAGTGGAATGGAAAGCAGTGGAAAGATATAAAGGTTCCTAGCTTCCATATATATATATATATATATATATATATATATATATATATATATATATATATAATGGATATATATATATCAACTGCACAAATTTCTGTCCCAAGTTCCCAAACATTGCCAGGCAGATTTGTTCTGACTGAATGCTATGCATGAAATACTTAATGCTAATTTCTGAAAACTTTCTCCTATTGTGGTGGGGGTGAAGCTGTGGCAAGGGTGCTGCCCTGAGCTATCATTGAAAGCCCCATAAGGTTCATCACCACTGTAACCTGTTCTCTCAGCCCTGACCTCGTGGCTAGCTACCCCCAGGAAGGTTCTGAGCTCATCCCTGAGGTGCACTGGCTTCGTGGCTCCTTGGCTTGCTGGTGTTACATATAATGACAAATGGAACTGCAAGTAACTTGAAAGACTACGTGAGAAGTATAAAAGTTGCAGTGGTCTTTTTCAGTCAGGGAAGTGACATGAAGTCAATCTATGAACTTAGAGGTTGATGTAAGAGAAAATGCAGCACTGAGCTAAGTCTTCAATTGCAAAGCCAACTCCTGAATCAAAACCTGGGGACCAGAGAGATGGCTCAGTGGAATAAGCACTTCCCTAGCAAGTGCAAGGGCCTGATTTGAATCCCCAGTCTGCCAAAAAAAAAAAAAAAAAAAAAAAAAAAAAGCACTTCCCTGAATCAAAACCTGTAAAGGACAAAAGACAGGTGGATATTTCCTGATTGTTAAATGATTTACCTATTTCTTCTTTCCCCACTGCTATCAAATGCACTTATTTCTGAGTCCATCAGTTAACAAAATCAATTTTTATTATTTATTAGTGGTACAAGTGGTGTAATTGTAAATAAAGAAATATTCTCTGTAGCAGTGGTTGTAAAAATGAGTAAAAAGGAGTTAGCTTTTAATTATAATTGCTCTTGTAACTAAATTAAATGTGTTTGTTGTTTCAAAAGCAGGTAGTCCACAGAATTTCTGGGTGCTTGAGGCATACATACTGCAGATGTTTACAGAAACAGTGTGTCCCATGAAAATCTATGAAGAAAATTGTAGCACTTGCTCTAACCTTGACAGAAGAAGGCTAAGTAGAGACTCATTTCCAAGAAGGTTCAGTTGTTGGATGGACCAAAAGGATGCTCTTAGCCTTGAGTTTGAGCAGAAGGATCTACAGCTCCAAAGGTTCTCTGCAATTTCAAAAATCATAGTATCATGATTTAGCAGAGAGGTGTTTTCAACAGTGTATGAGCACATATATGGTTGTCCGTATCAGTAAGTTTCTATGTATATTCATGTACAACATCTCTGAAGATGTTTCTAAAAGTTTAAGTGGAAAGCTCCAGGAAGGAAAAGCTGAGCTACTGAGTTACTTGTTGCCTCTGTGACCTTAGACAAGTGACTCTCCAGCTTCATTTTATTTATCTACTAGATGGGGTGAAGGGATAATGAGTTTGGATCTCATAGGATCATTGGAAAGAGAAACTGAATTAATGTGGCCTTTGAGGCTGAGGCCAAGGAAACTACCGTTTTGGATGCTGAGAGGTGCTTTGGAAGTTGATCTTGGAGGTTTCATGCTTGAATTCAGTCAAGAGTAGAACAGCAGGCTGGGCTCTGGATTGCAAGTGAATATTTACTGGTCAGTTGGAGATTAGTCATACACCATCACAAACTGCTGGAAGAAAAAAAGGAACTGGCTCAGAAAGCAAGGAAAGAGACCTCTGATTATGTGGCCACTGGGAAAGAAGAAGGTGTGAGGATCTGGGTGGAGCATGTGGTCCAGGAAGACCATGGTGTAGAGGCCACGAAGATCCTGGAACTGCACAGTGGCCTCCTGCTGGCCTCATTTATCAATGGAAGAGCTAGATTCTGGCCTGCCAGACCTGTGTCTACACTGACCTTGGCTGCTCCTTGACTCCAGTCGGAAGGGGCCAAGTTAATAGCAGCTATTGTACAGCTCAGTAACAAGTAAAGCAATGAATGTGGAGGGTTATGTAGGATCAACCTGATTGGAACTATTAATGACAGGCTAATGAGCAGGCTAAGTGTGGAAGCAGCACCTAGAATCTTAGTGGACAACCATATTGAAATGGCCAAGTGTTAACAAGGTGCCCTATGAACCTGCCTCTGTGGTCATACCAGAAGGTTGTCCTAGGATAGAAACAGATCTTGTTCAAATTGAGTGCATAGATGACATGAAGAAAGGCGGGCCCAAAAAATGAGGTAGTCGTGGCCACTGGTTCGCAGCACCAATTGGTGAACCTGATGGAACAGTGCCAATGCCATGGTATGCCTGTACCATCCGCAGATAGTCCTTTATATGCACTGCCAAAGGAGATATCAGATTGCAATGGATTACCCATGAGGGCTTATCGGGTATTTCCAAATATTCATCTACCTCAGATACACTCCGCTCCCCCTGCTAATGACATTAATGCTTATAAGAATATCTCTTCTGCACAGATTGTTGGTCCTGGAGCCGAGCCTGAAGCCTTTACAAAAGCCCCTCCCAGACCTTCGGATAAGTACAACTTCCTACAGCCAGAGTTGCCTTCTGTGCTGGTCACAGTACCACTGTACTTGCTGTGGGCAGTGCTTCAGCACCCAAAGACCTTGACTTGATGATCTTTCTTGGATATTTGAAGAGCTGAAAAAGAAAATGCAAGCCCCTTAAACTAGGTGCCCTCCAACTTCTGGGAGGTGAAACTGAGCACTTTCGTGAAAATTCCATGGAATTACATTTCATCTCTTATCACTGAGCATACTCCTTTGGGGCAAGATTTCCTACTCTACCCAATTCTGCCACTTCCAGATCTCTGTGAACCATAAGAGATTAACACCTGAGCACTCTGAGGCCAGAGAGGCTGACTCCTGGCAGCTGTGTCTATTTCCTGTTAGAGGGATCACAGGCTTGCATGTGACCCACCCCTCCCCAAAAGAATAAGATACAGCCCTGTGGAGAGAGCAGCCTAAGATGACTGAAGAGAGAAGAGTGCCTCATGAGTGTCCTAGCCTGGGTGGAAGTTCCAGTCAGAAGCAAATACCTGTGTGCAGGGAGATTATGATGAGACACCAGGTCAGCAATAAAAAAGAGAGAAAATGGCTCAGGAAGTTGTTATAGCTGTTCCTAGAATGGGGGCCTCTTTCTAGCACATATACCCTCTCACTGCAGGACACCCTTTCACCTGGATCCAGTTGCAAAGTTTATTGGGAAACAGTTGAAATCCTCCTCATTCTAATAGTTTTTCAGGGAGCCCACTGTGGCCTCTTTCAAGTGCTGTGCTTCTCTTTTACCAGAAGACAACACTGAAGAAATTTATTCTTCTGTATAGCAGCAAAGGAAGGGAATAGGTCACACACTGGCTGGAAGTTGCCACCCAAACCTATGGTGGCCTTCATAGAAGCACTCAAGTCTCCTATAGCAGGAAATCCTGCAGAAGAGGGACACCTGTTTTCATTTGAAAACCTTATGATTAAAGGAATCTTTAAAAATTGATCTCAGAATTTGAATGCTTATGTGGCTGGGATTCAGCCCTGTGCTGGGTGGGACAGACTCTCTCTGCTGTCACCCGCTTGTTCCTTTGTCCCAAGGCAAGCCCATCCTTCCTCACAAGGCTGGCTTCAGTGTCCTGTATCTGTTCAGCCAACTTCTCTTCATGTTTTCTCTTGTCTTGTATACCATTGTTAGTAGCTGCTAATAGAGTTAAAGAGCTGGAAAACATAATTGGAATAATATCAGGTACCTACAAATCATTAAAATTCTCACTTGCATTATTTCTTTTTGAAAAATTGGCAATAGATGTCCATAGCATAAATTCATAAAGGTGTTAAGGCGTCTGCAGAGAGAAGTGAGCCGGTGCTGTTAACCATGATTGTCGGCCTGGCTAGACTGGGAGACACCTGCAAGACTACCGAAGTGCAGGGCAGTGAGTGTGTGATGCTGTGGGCTGGAGGATGACACCTGGACCACACCTAATTCTTAAGCTTTCCCTCACTGGCCTTCTTTCTAATCCAACCTGCTTTTCAGCCATCATGAAGTGAGCAGTTAGACAAGATCATCGTGGTCCTCCAAGTGATGAGGCAATGAACCACGTTTACTGGGCTGAAATATCTATGATAGATCAAGTATCCATACAGTTTAACTTGCTAGCATGATAAAAATCAAGTTTGGGGCTGGGTGTCAATGTGGAAATTATTTTTGTATCCCACTTATGTGACAGATGAGAACATAGATGGCACACAGTTTAAGGAGAACCGGTGATTACACATGGGACCAAAAACAGGGAAGGCCTAGAATCTGGGGCACTCATTCCAAGTTAGGTCTCTCTTTACGCTTGACTGCCGCCTCTCCAATTTTTGAATCTTGGAATCAATTCTAGGAACCCCAAATCAAAAGTCAGCAAGCAAATTTAAACTTAAACAAGATTAATTGTAATAGGCTTATTATTGGGTTTAAGAGAATGGTTATAGTGAGAAAAGACAGAAATTTACACGTCTGTCTGTTTACCTAACAAACGAATGAAGTAAATGGGGTCCTACATAATTAAGGCTGATGGAAAATATTGAGGTTATCAAAAGTTGTAAATACTATCACTTCTCTGATGAAGTCTGCAAATGTGGTTCATATCTTCATACTTTCAGGACTAAATCTGCTTCAGTGACAGAGAGGTTGTAAATGCAATTTTCTGCTAACTAAAAGATTTCTCTTGAGCAAAAGCCAGTGCAGTGCAAATGAACTTACTATTTGGATAACCTGTGGTTTATTTCACACATATCAGTGGAGAACTGAATTCCCTGAACGTGGAGACACAGCTTCTCAGACTGCAGCAAACGGCAGTCAGGCGACTCACCCCACCATTTCCTACAAAAAAGCAGTCTGAGCATCAGCTCCAAATCAAGAAACCGAATCTTAGCACTGACATCACGAAAAATAAACAATATTACTTTATTATAAACAAAAATGTACATGAAAGTTAGACTAGCTTATAGAACTTATAGAACACAGATTCATGTCGGATAAAACTTTAAAACATCAAGATATCGCATAATATGCCTTCAGAGATGTTTTTAAACAATGTTTAATAAATACTATGACTACAGCAACATATTTTGCTTTTCTGTGATGCAAACTTCCCCACAGAAGATATTTTATTTATCCCATATACAAAACACCAAAGTTGAAAGTTGACATGGAAGTGAAATGAAATTAGCTCTGCTTCAGACCCTAAAGCATGCACACGGAGTGACTAATTATTTCCCTGCTTGCTTGGCTGGTATCATTAGAATACATCTCATTTTACTCTTTTTGTATGTGCTTTTACATGTTTCTCCAATTTGATATTATCTGTTACAAACAGCTACTTACGGGCTGCTTCCACAGTATTTTATAACAAGCCCAGGCGGGTGCTTAATGAGCCTATTACAAGGGCTGTGGGGAGAAGAGGCTTTTGTGAGCCCCTTTCTGCCTGTCCCTTTTTGAGTTCAGAAGGTGGGATAAAGCAGTTGAGAGGCGAGTTTAAATGAGCTTTTCCTGGTTGTTGCACCTTGAATAGAACCGATGTGTTTCATTTAGCAAGAGAGTGGCTTGGAAGAAACCAAAGGCACACCGCGAAGCACCATTCCTGGGGTCGCTTTGCCAGCCACCCAGGGTTTCCAGGCTGGAGTCTGGGAAAATGATTGTTCTGATTTTATATCAGCATAAGCTTGGGCAAATAACCTTTTTCCAGAAGCAGACATCATCCTGAATTTTGAAGAATAGAATCTAACCGGGTGCAAGCTACGGGAGTTGGATGCTTAGATTTGTGGCAGTGATAGTGGAAATTCCTAAGGACTGAGGTCAGACCAACCAACACACCATCATTATCTTGTTAATGTGAGCCTTTGTGTACTAAATTAAAGAAAATAAATGCTACATTTGAATGAATTATTCTTGTAATTATGCTATTTTTAATATCAGTAAGCATGTGTGTGTGTGTGAGAGACAGAGAAAGAGAGAGAGAGAGAAAGAGACCATTTCATATATGAAAACCTCGACTCTTAGACAAGAATTCTCCCTACTTACAAGTGGTGTCCTCTTGCCCATTAGGGCTGTTATTTTATTTTTACTAAATGCAAAAATAAAAACTAAGTGTGTACATGCATCAGTTAGCACATGCTTTCTCCAGGTGAGCACATACTCAATCAGAGGTCCCACACTCTTTGATAACCTGCCAGGAATGAAAGCACTTAAGTTTCAGATTCAGGGTACAAAGCCATAACCCGTTCAGAAGTCCTAATTCCCTGTGTAGAACTCTATCTTCACTCTATCTTGCTAACTTGGATTTCACATGAACCTAACCTTGGGTCTCCACACCATAAATGGAACGGGTGAGCCCCACCTAGGAGAAACCAACCTTTACAAATGAAGTAACCCCAAATCACCACTTGTCTTTCAAATAATTGCTACATAGGTTTTAAACAACAAAATGCTTGTCTCTAACTTTATCTTTACATATGGTTTTCTTGTCTCCTCCCTTCCCTTCTTCTTTCTTTCCTTCCTCTCTTTTTTTCCTACAGAAGTAGTGCTTCCTTCAAATCTCACACACATTCCCAAGCAATATAAATTACAAAAATATAATGTTGTTAGTTACCCACAGGACCTAACAACTGACCATCAGCTATCAGAATACAGATAAGAATCAAGCGTAGTTTGTACTGCCTCATTATGCTTAAAATCATACACCGTTAGGCTGCATACTTCATGTATTTCATGAAAACAAAAACTTGTTTTTTCAGTATAACTACTCAAAGAGCATCATTTTATGCTTCCGGAGTTTAAGTTATATCACTACCACTTTTGGGAGAAATTGTGATTTTGTTACCTGCCCTTTCCTAGCAGAGGGCATCCAGTCCCCTCCCACTGCATATTCACCTCTGGAGCAAAGACTGAAATCCATTTCCAGGTTCATTCAAACCATTAGCTTGTCTACTGAAAAGTCCTACAAAGGTGAAAACACTCTAATTTATGTAAGCGATTTAATTTTGATAATGTCATAGCGGACCATGAGCTACCAGACCAAATTGAAGTAGGATTTGCTCTGCTTTATGATATCTGACTTGCTCACCACTGGCTGATTTATTCACTTTTTTTCACTAGCTCAAGGTATTTTTTAAATAATTTTGAGTACTAAAGAACCGTCAGAGAACCTTAAAAGAGAAAAGTGTACCATGGTGCTTATGCGCAAATAATATATGATCTCAGAGGACAGAGGATTTAGTCCAGGCTTTCACATGTGATTGATTTAGAGTCTGAGATTGACTTGATCCTTTTTGTTTATTCTGACACAAGCTCATTACAGAAACGTCTTTGTCTAACTATTTAAGGTTTAATTTGGGGAATCTTGTAGACAATTGATTCATGCTACCAAGATCCAGCTCAGAAGAAACACCAATTCGAACAATTGGCAGTAGAAAAACTGCTAAATATCGCTATCAATAGTTTAATCTTGTCATGTGAACAACTTTTCTTGCTGCAAAGGTTAGGTTTTTCAGACCTTGTACCTGATGTATCTTGTTTTCTATTGTAGATGCTTACTGAACACAGAATAATCTCTCAGGACAAAGACAGAAACATTGGCTGCCTCAATTCCAAACACAGGAATTTCAAAGCTGTCCAACAGAATTTCTTCTCATTGGTTTTCTGGAAATACGGAAACAGAAGTAGCCAATATATGTTCAGTTTGACATTTGCAATAGAAATCAATAGAAACAAGACATCTTTCTCTCTAATTAAGACACAGAATTCTATGTCATTTGATTTTGGGTGACACCAGTTGCCAAAGTACAACTCTGAAATTGACTCACACTCTTCCACATTTTGACTGCCTATTCCCGCCCTATAATTCACTTCTGGAGCAAAAGCATGGTCATTTCTAATTGTATCCACAGTTACTTAATTACTAGTGTAATTGGTTACTTCTGTACTCACAATCAGAGGCAAATGCCTGATTTCCACTGCCAAACACAGGCGTTATTATTTTTGAGCCATATGCCCACCTGAAATTAAAACTTCTCCCCAAAATTACAGGTACAAAAAATATGCCTAGATTTGGGAGTGAATCGCCTTCTTGTTTAACAAAAGGAACTGCGAGAAATTAAGGGGTATTGTACAAGTGACTGTAAGAAATTCCTGCAAAAAATAATGAAAGGTACTTGGGGGAAAGAAGAGGGAAAGAGAAAGAACAACTAAACGTCTCCAAAGGGGAAAAAACATTGATCCTAGCTTATCAAATGTGTGGGATACCTTAGCAATGAAAACCTGACTTCTATCAGTTTCATCAGAAGTGCAAGAATGCAGCTTAGTCTATCAATTTCTGTTTGCAGATAAGAGATGAGGAGAAGTTGAAACCCCACAGTACATTTTTCTTGCTTAAAAATTACCACCTTCATGCCTGAAGTGTTTTCTTCCCCCCTAAAGATGTGCTGGGGCCTGGGGAACCACTTAAACTCCCATGCCATGCTTGCCCAAGACACACAAAGTGTTGGTGAAGTATAAACAGAGGGCGCTTTCTCTTTGACCCACTCTGCAGTGTGATGGGGTAGTGTTGTTAGTTTATGTGAGAGAAAATAGCATAGGCTTTCTGGAAAAAAAAAAAAAGTGGAATTGGATTAAGGCCTTTGTGCACATCTCAATGCTGAGAGGAATTAGCAAGAGTTGTAGGCACTTAGAGGGGCCCTCAGGCCGAAGCTTATCCCAGATTTTGCACAATAAACATTTGAATATCAACAGTGTTTTGCAACTTGCAGCACTGATGTATAAACTTCTCCCTTTTGAAATTCTCAAATCCTTCCAAATGTCTGTAATGCCCGCTACATAAACACATAGAAGCTAGAGTAGAAAACATCTAGTCAGTGATGTAAGTCTGCTTTTAAAAAGATCTTTTGCCTTTTCTATCTTTAGGATCTGGAATGTTTTATAATGGCTAGCTGATTTAAAGACTTTAGATGATCTATTTAATTTTAATCATTCGACTTTCTTTCAAGCTTTGCATTCTGATATGGGGGAGGGGAGCTTCCCAAGAATGGATGGGGGATGTGATTAAGTTAAAACTGTTTTAACCCAGATTTTTCTTTTTTTATTTTTTTTTTTATACATCAAAGTCCTAAAAGATCTTTTATTTTAGAAGGAATCTTTATGAAGGTTTCAAACAGCAATCCAGGTCTGAAAGAACAAAACTGTTTTTGCCTGTTAAAGCCCGTTGTCTACTTCATTGGGAATCCACATAGGAACATCCGTTCTCACACTGTAAACTAATATGATACCCAGTCCTCCTGGCTGAAGACAGTAGGCTGATTTCGTAGAAAGGGCACCCAACATCAAACACTTATTTGATGTTTGTGACATTAAGCAAGTTCTACTTTTCTCTTTAAGAATTCCAAACTCCCAAAAGTGAAATCAAAGTGCTGTAGAATCTAGGGAAGAAACAAAAAAGAAAACAAAAATTAATTCCACTGTTTCAAAATCAGAGGCAGACATAATATTTTGTTTCCTGAGCAGAGATTTGCTTTTGGTTGCTGGTAGAAGAGAATTTCTCTGATCCATTTTTTTTTCATGCAATCTGTATTATGGTGTCACTTTAGAAGGTCTGAGCCTCTTAATTTCATACTAACGCAAACACTTTCAACACAAGCACATTTTTCATCAAAATCTATGGCAGCAGTTTATGGCACTTAATGAATAAACAGATCCCCTTCCTCCTTTCAAGCATGCACTACCTACAGAGGATTCTGAGCAGCTCAGCCTGGTGGTAATACATTCCATCTAATTGGGTAGTCTGCAGGAAAATACATCTACAGTGACCCAACAGAGTAGTAAAACACTTGTTTGAAATTATTTTTTTGTAACTGTGCTCATTTCATGCCTGAAAAGATGGTGGTAAAAACTCATTGCAGTGGGGGTGGCTGGGCTGCCAGGGGGATGAAGACGTAACTGTCCTGCCTGGCTCTGAGGCATGTGGAAGCAGTTTGCCTATTGAATTTGATACAATGACGTGTAGCTGAATAAAGTTATCTCCGGTACTGAATAGGATGGTGTCAGTGGGAGGGTAAGAAAGGGGGAACTTGGAATCTGAAAAGAATTCTTTTTTTTTTTTTTCTTTTTCTTAAAAAAAAAAAAAAAAGAACTTGAAGGTCAGGGTCCAGCTGCCGGGCAAGAGGAGGACATAGCAAAATGCTGGACAGGCCTAAATAAAGACAACTATAGACACCCAGACACACATATTGCAAAAGTTGCTTGCTGCAAGTGACTAATGTATTAACATATATCTCTATAGGCAAAGAGCTATTTTTTTCCCTTTAGGCTGCCTTAGACTCTGATGAAAACATAGGAACATCAAGCGCATCTGTAAAAATTACAGCTTTAATGAAACAGATGAAACAGGCCATCAAAGGTAGGAGAAAAGAAGAAATTCTAATGATTATGGCTTAATTCTAATAGATTATAATTATTATGATTGGTACAAACCAGTTTCTGACTGACATTGCATTTTTCCCCCATTTAAGCTTTCATTTAAATGGGGGGGATGGGGGGGGCAGAGGAAAAAAAAACTAGCAGCCACTAATTATTCTGCAGGATTTACTGCTTAACTCCACACAAGGCCTTTAATCAAATAGAGTAAAGAGATAAAACCTTTAAATGTGAATCATCACACATACACTCTTTTCCTCAGCCTGTTCTTTTTAGATTGGCTTGAAAAAAGTTAGCGTTTTAATTTCAAATCATTCTTGTTCAGTGATATAAAAACATGGACTGAAGAACTGCAGGTGGTCAGATGGATTATGACTCACAGGTTAGGAAGTTTATGATAAATCAGTTTGATCTTCTAATAAGTATTTGTTATTTGTGTTCATTGCTATGGGTTGCTTTTGTATTTGTATTAAAATGTGCTGGTATTTTCCATGAAGAAAAAATGATGGCTACACACTCATTTTAGTTGAATATACCTCCTTTGTACTCTGATAAGATTTTTTAAAAGACAGAGATGAGAAAAGGCGAAATGGAGATAAGAGAGGTGCAGCCAACAGGGTGTGGGAATAATAGTGTCCCTGTCACATTACAGCTGTTCTCTTTCTATGGCAATACAGCTGCAGAAAGTAATCTCAAAAATCAAAAGTTTACGTGATGGAGGGATATTCATTTTGACAACCATTTTACGGCATTTTAGAAAAATTGTCGCTCCCACCAGATTAACATTAGTATTGGAGACACTCTACATGAATATTTTATTTCTCGTACAGTAGCGTAATAGTCTACTGCAATGATAGTGAATTGCAAAATAAAATGGTGACAAGAAGTCTTATTTCTCTGTACTCTGGCCTCAAAATTCTGTAAATATGAATTTAGGATTGTATATATTGACATGTATATTTTTCAAGGATGTTTGCATCAACGTTGAATTTGAATATTTGCAATACAGTTAGTTAGAAGTGTATTGACAGAAAAAGGCCTAACTTCAATGAAAATACCACTAATAATTCCCACTCCACTAAATTATCTCACTATCTTACTTACCAGCATGCTACACATGCACGTTTTATCACAGTCACTTACGCTAGAACTTTTCCTTGAATTCTGTAAAGAAAATGCCCAGGAATAAGCTACAGATTTAACTACACTAATCTATAGACTAGCGCAGCATGTTAATGATGATAGCGTACTTGTTCTCTACTTCAACTAACAACAACAACAAAAAAAAAAAAAATATTGCAGGAGTTTCTGCATCTTGTGTGTTGCCACTACGTTCTTGATACCCTGTTCTGTGCATGAGAGTGGGACAGTAACCCGGGAGATTATTCCAAACGTGAGACTGTAAGTGTTTCTTCGGGATGTCTATGCAAAAATTATCGCTCCTCTCGTGTGGTCTTGCAGGCTGCAGCGCAGAGCTCAGCAGCCGCAGTTGTTAAAGGCAGGATTGATGACATGCTGTGTGTAATGCAACTCTTACCCACAACTTGCAGAGATTAGGAGACTGGCAGAAAGATGTCAATGGAGGTTTAAGGGCTCCGCTTTCTGAAGTTGTTTGGAGTTAATAATTAATGGATATCTTTCTTTGATGGCTCTTTTATATTTGGATGCAGCTGCCTGAAAATCAGCCACAAAGAAAACTTGATTTTGTTTGTCATTAATTTTGACTTTGTTTAACAAATGTTGCTGCGTGCCTTAGGATCATAGCCTACTTAATTTGGCCTTGGTTTAATGTGGAGATGAAATCCTTGATTATCAAAACTGTTCTAATTTTCAGAGGTTGGTGACATCTTTTTTTTAATACAGAGTTCATACATTCTAAGTAGTTTTCAAGTCTTTCAGATGGGCTGAATCCAAATATCCATTCTGCAGTGAGGCTAATTTTAACAATATGTTCATAGAGGACCTCCTATTCTTATGTTGTGTAATAATTTATTCTTAGTTCCTTTTACATATGACTACTTATTCTGAAATTTTCTTCAATGCTATATTTTTAAAGACAAGAGAGAGAATGACGTAATTGCCTGCAATAAGCAAATGTTAAATGCATTCTCAATATTTCAGTCTTGTTTAATAACCAACTAAAAGACAACAGTTTGACCCAATAAACATGAAATATATTAATTGAGGAAAAAAATGAATTTTGAAGTATACCCAGCCTTGGAGATATTTAAGTGAACTATTGCCAAGATGTAATTTATCAGGATTTTCTTTGCACTAAATTTAGTCTGTCTGAAAGATTGAAGCATGATCTTATAAATACAATGGCAAATTTAATGTTTTTGTTAAATTCACTGCATATACTGTGGTAGAACCATACTTAAAGTCATTTCAAATGTCTTTTTTATGCCAAAACAATTCCTGTTGACTCATTTCCAATTTCTAATTATATGAATAATTATTTCTGAATCCCACAGTTCTCCTAAATAGCATCTATTTTAATAACTGCAATTGATACTTCCATCAGTTAATCTACTGTCTTGCTTCAGCAAATAACCAAACATCTGCTGGTTGCATTTACTGTCACTGAGTAAATGATTTTATTTAAAAGAAATCATGTAAATTAGAGAGAAAGACAGACTACACAATTTTCTCTTTTTCATTAGCAGAGGAGTCTCACTGCTGATAAGAACTGCTTTTATACCTGAAGAAAATTATCACTTGTCTTACTAGCTTCTCTAACCAGGTTAGGGAATAAAAATTAGCTCCAGAAAAATAACATAAAAATAAATTCTATTTGACTCAATATATTCTTTAATATTCCAACTGTTGATATTTAATCAGGTAACTGGAACAGTTGAGATCCTTAATTTTTATTGGTACTGGTATTTAATTTTCCCGTGCCGTGTCACATTGTGCTATCTAAGCAGAGTCTTAAAAGTTCATGGAAGTTTTTTGTTCTAAATTTCTAGACACTATCAACTGCGTTTCTCTTAGAATGTTTCACTTTTTTGCCCTCAAAGCATTCACAAGTTCTTTTCTAAGCCCTTTCTAGTAGATACAGTGCCATCCTTTAAGGAAAAAAGCAAAAGGAAGTTTTCCTCATTCTAACTTTCCAGGGCTAGCAGTAATCTCCTGTAATTGATAGGAACATCTCTTGATTGTTCCTACCTAATGGATGTCAGATGCAAAAGCTACTGACCTCCTAGGGTCATGATACACTTGTTCAGATCCTTACCTGTTTTCACTGAGCAAGTTGGGGGAAAAAGAAAACAAAAAAAAACTGCTGCTGTCCTCCTGAGCTACCATTACTAGCTGGGTTGAACTTCAAGGTACCTTGAAACAATGTACTAAATTAATAGCGGGTTACTTATAATAAAACTTCCAAATCAAAAATGCTAAGATAACTGAATTGTGGGAACAAAGAAGGTAGAAAAAAATAGGAGAAGCATTATTTGACTCACTTCAGTCAAGAGTACTGCTTTAAAAAATGCTTCCATTTAAAAGACAAGTGTTACCATTTTGCATGAATAAAGTTGTTTTTCACAATTGAAATGTTAAAACAATCTTAGTTATAAAAATTCTTTTTAAAGAGCAGTGACACTTGTTGAAAGGTTTTCGTGTCACAACCTTCCACAGCCTCTTACACTCACACAGTAAAAAAAAAAAGATCTTTTCTCTCTCTCTCTCTTTTTTTTGGCATAGGTATGGTCGCAAGATCAATGTTTCACAAATACCATGACCCTGTTTTGTGGCTGCTTCAGGGCTTCGAAAATTAAAGACTTTTAGTATTCTACCAAGAAAAAGGGGGAAAAAAAGAGATCATTGACATAAAAATAGAATTTTTATCATATCTGATTTAATTCTACTGAACTTCTTTTAGCTAAAAAAAAACAAAAAGGAAAGTGCTCTTCTCTTTTTATCAAGATGCATAATTTATTTCATTGTTAGTTTCCAAACTGTCATTTATTTTCAAAGGGTTGGAGAAAAATTATTTAACCAAAATGCATGCAATTCAGAATTATTCACGGAAGGAAGTATAAATGCAAGTGTTTGTATCTTCTGAAAGAAATTATGCAGTCACTTGAGATACAGAAAGCTGAAGCAATACCTGATTTGCCTATCTTTGCATTTTGAGAAAGCTTATCACGCAGCTGAATGCTGTTCTTGCCATTGAGTTACCTAAAATGTATAGACATCTTTAAAACATGTTACTTCTGTATTGGCCAGATCAAAATTCAGATCGGCACCTCATTACTCTTAATCAGAAATACACTTTCAATGGCATAGAACCTGCTCTGAGAACACAGATCTCATGAAAAATGAAAGGCTATACCACATTCAGTCTATTAGCTGTAAACTATGACAAGATTAAATATTGTTTTTCTTAAATTGATTTTATGTGTTCCTGCTGTTCTTCCTGAGTCGTCTGCTTTGTACTTTAGTTACGTTACCCTTTGCTCAAAGGAAATCCACTGCTGGAATATTAGAAAATGGAAAAAAAATGCGCTATTGTCCCCATGTAATAGATATTGTTTTAGAATGCTTGTCCTTGAGTTTAAAATAAAAGATATGCTAATCAGTGACCTATTCAAGACTTTACTCTCCTACACTAAGAAGCTTGTTTTCATTTGATGAAAACTATTAATGCTAAAACAAAAATTGTTTTCAATTCATTTATAAGGGATACGCACCTAGCTCTTTAGTTAAAATCAGTGAGCCATTAAGGGCTTCTAGCGGTTTTCCAAGCTCTGAGCATACTGAGTATTTAACTATGAATAAGAGGGAAGGTGGGGGGTAGGTTTAGCTAAATAAAAGATTGCTTGATATCTTGGGGTTCTTTGAAGAGTTTTATAGGCTTAGACTTCACAGTTTGAATGAAGGACTTTTTTTTAACTTTTACATATGGAAGTTTGTTAACCTGCATTTCAATTATTGAATAATTTATTATACTAATTACTTTAGCGAAAAAATTACCCTGTGAGTAACTTAAGCTGAACCTTAGAGACATAATATAGACACAGACATAAGAAAAATTGTGCTAGGGTTTCAGTGATTTTTTTTTATAGTGTTCATGTTATCTGAAAATTATGAAGACATTCTGGAATATTTGCTTAATATGCATCTGACAATACACTTACATGTCAAACTCACAAAATATTTTATACAAAAACTAATTATTTACCTATTGTACTATTTTCTGCTTTGATAATCAAAAGAAATATAAATACTTATATAGTAAAAATTGTGAGGAAAACTGACTCTGTGTGAGAAGAAATTACAATGAATTCCAAGAAAGAGGGAATTGCAAGCATGTGATGTTGCCTTACTAAATTTCACCTTTTAAGAAAGTATTTTTAAATAATTAACATATATTTTTAAATTCTGCAAATTATAAAAGAGTTTGTCCTTCTTTAGTGAACGTTTGCTGTTTTTTAAATCTCTTGCTTTATTTACCTAGGAATGCTCAAATAAGTATACAAAAGCATAACAAATAAGCTAAACTAAACCTTGCAGATTTCATGAAACACTTGCACTAATGAAAATAAATCGTCAAACAGAAGACACATGGGCCAATATTGACACAAACAAATGCGAAACAGAAATTGCACTTTTCATTCTGTTCAGTTTTTTCCCCTCCTAGGAAAGAACTTTGCTACACTTTTTGTTTTTTTTTTTTTAAGAATAAACAGAATTAAGATGCCAAATTTTTTCCGGATAATTTATTATTGACCTAGAGTTTAATACAGTTATATTTCTGAAAATGTCTTTATATCTTCTACTTAACTACAACTCGTATGTAGTGTATAAGTGATCTAGGAAACCAATATGAACTCAGTACGTAAAAAGGATGTATAAGTAAATTAAGTCTTTAAAGTTTAAACTTTAAAGTTTTAATTTTAACATATTCTATATGCTAGTGAATCTTTAATGCAGTAGCCGTAGATATCTTTGAATCTCTGTGCTAGATTTTGTTATTATTCACTGTTGTTTTTGAAATAGTAAAATTTCAATACAATTTTCTAAAGCAGAGCACACTTTAAAATTATGAACTACAAAATAACATTTAAACCCATGAATCATTATTTTCTCTTCTTTTTCCTGTTTATTGCCTTTTGAAAAATTGTTCTATTTTATACATTGAAGAAAATCATTTCTAAAATATTACAGGTTATCTTTCTAACATAGTGCAGGTTATTTTCTATTTTTGCTGCTTTTTGAATATATGCTATAGCTGCATCTTATAACATGGAATTATAATTATTGAATGAGGCTTTTTTGGTAAATTACAAAGAATGAAAAAAGAGAATGTTCATTTTTAAATGTCCAGTTTTGCTAGTATGTGTAAAAATTGTGAAGTCCACATATTGGATTTATTTTTCTTACAGTCCACAATCAAATAAAACATTCAGGTGTGTCTAAAATTACTCGTCCATAAATATTAAAATATAGTTTAAAGTGTTTCAAAAGCAAAACAAAGTTCTCTATTGAAATAAATAGGCAGTATTCTTGTCAATTTCTAATTATAATTAGTTTGAATACTATTTAAAAAGATCTTAAATATCTATTCAATTAGTTTGACTCTTAATTTTGTTGAAGATATTTAATTAGCTGAAAAGAACTTAGATTTACAAAATATGGAACACAATATTCTGACTTACTGAATGAGATACAGAA